>JAXIVJ010018392.1:0-23365 GCA_036785665.1 Chirona hameri | reverse complement strand
GAGATGAGGGAGTTAGATCCGGATACTGCCTGCTGCTCGGGAGAGATGAGGGAGTTAGATCCGGATACTGCCTGATGCTTGGGAGAGAGATGAGGGAGTTAGATCTGGATACTGCCTGATGCTCGGGAGAGATGAGGGAGTTATATCCGGATACTGCCTGATTCGAGAGAGAGATGAGGGAGTTAGATCCGGATACTGCCTGATGCTTGGGAGAGAGATGAGGGAGTTAGATCCGGATACTGCCTGCTGCTCGGGAGAGATGAGGGAGTTAGATCCGGATACTGCCTGATGCTCGGGAGAGAGACGAGGGAGTTAGATCCGGATACTGCCTGATGCTCGGGAGAGATGAGGGAGTTAGATCCGGAAACTGTCTGATGCTCGGGAGAGATGAGGGAGTTAGATCTGGATACTGCCTGATGCTCGGGAGAGATGAGGGAGTTATATCCGGATACTGCCTGATTCGAGAGAGATGAGGGAGTTAGATCCGGATACTGCCTGATGCTTGGGAGAGAGATGAGGGAGTTAGATCCGGATACTGCCTGCTGCTCGGGAGAGATGAGGGAGTTAGATCCGGATACTGCCTGATGCTCGGGAGAGAGACGAGGGAGTTAGATCCGGATACTGCCTGATGCTCGGGAGAGATGAGGTAGTTAGATCCGGAAACTGTCTGATGCTCGGGAGAGATGAGGGAGTTAGATCCGGATACTGCCTGATGCTCGGGAGAGATGAGGGAGTTAGATCCGGATACTGCCTGATGCTCGGGAGAGATGAGGGAGTTAGATCCGGATACTGCCTGATGCTCGGGAGAGATGAGGGAGTTATATCCGGATACTGCCTGATGCTCGGGAGAGATGAGAGAGTTAGATCCGGATACTGCCTGATGCTCGGGAGAGATGAGGGAGTTAGATCCGGATACTGCCTGATGCTCGGGAGAGATGAGGGAGTTAGATCCGGATACTGCCTGATGCTCGGGAGAGATGAGGGAGTTAGATCCGGATACTGCCTGATGCTCGGGAGAGATGAGGGAGTTAGATCCGGATACTGCCTGATGCTCGGGAGAGATGAGGGAGTTAGATCCGGATACTGCCTGATGCTTGGGAGAGAGATGAGGGAGTTAGATCTGGATACTGCCTGCTGCTCGGGAGAGATGAGGGAGTTAGATCCGGATACTGCCTGATGCTCGGGAGAGATGAGGGAGTTAGATCCGGATACTGCCTGATGCTCGGGAGAGATGAGGGAGTTAGATCCGGATACTGCCTGATGCTCGGGAGAGATGAGGGAGTTAGATCCGGATACTGCCTGATGCTCGGGAGAGATGAGGGAGTTAGATCCGGATACTGCCTGATGCTCGGGAGAGATGAGGGAGTTAGATCCGGATACTGCCTGATGCTCGGGAGAGATGAGGGAGTTATATCCGGATACTGCCTGATGCTCGGGAGAGATGAGGGAGTTAGATCCGGATACTGCCTGATGCTCGGGAGAGATCGAGGTTGGAGTTAGATCCGGATACTGCCTGATGCTCGGGAGAGATGAGGGAGTTAGATCCGGATACTGCCTGATGCTCGGGAGAGATGAGGGAGTTAGATCCGGATACTGCCTGATGCTCGGGAGAGATGAGGGAGTTAGATCCGGATACTGCCTGATGCTCGGGAGAGATGAGGGAGTTAGATCCGGATACTGCCTGCTCAGACAGTCAGTTGAAATGTGTTGGCATTAATTTGCTTCCGCGATGTCTCGAAAATTACCAATGGGTTAACGGATTATCAGCTCAACGGAGTAACGGGGGGGGGGGGGGGGTCAATGAGTTATCGTATCAACGGGGTAATGGATGAACTCTCGGAAAATACCAATGGGTTAACGAGTTTACGGGGGAATGGGTTAAAACATCCTTTACTAAATATAATCATTCCATGTTTCAGCGCTTCTCATAGTTTCCTAACAATGCAGCCAGCAGCGTCGCTGAACACTAGAATTAAAGACAACCACAAGCAATTTACTGTCACCAAGTCATCTCCTCTCAGGATTATCTACTCCACACAAGCGTCCCGGGAGGCCTACCTTCACTGATGGTGACTTTAGTGCAGGGGCTGGTGTATTTTCCCTGAAGGAAGTTGGCCACCTCGGCCTCGAACTGCAGTTTCCGGTCCGACACGGCGGAAAAGTCGGTTTTCATTTTCAGACCGATGGTATGGATCACCGTGAGGCTGGACGGATTCATATACTGAATCTGGAACGGACCTGCGGGGAAGAGGAACATTCGAATCAGTCAATACACGAAATTCGCTGATGATAATCAAAATCACATAACATTCACGTACCCTTTACGTATTATAGCGTGAGGGCAAAAACCCGTAGAATGCCAAGTTTTCTTAAACCTAAATCAGCATCGTATCATGCACATAGAGAAGAACTAAGGAGTTTAAACCAGCAAACGGCAAATAAACCCTAGCGCTGAAGTACTATGCTTGCGCACTTCTGCACGTGCGTTCAGCCATTGCAGCGTGAACTCCATCTCCAGCCCTATGCAGTGTCTCACCAGCTATGGTGGTCAGCTTGATACTGGCGTCGTCAGGGCTGGTGGCGGTAAACTTGATCAGGTAGCTACAGCCGGCCGGAGTGATCTTCAGGTTATCAAACACCACTGCGGGGTCGTATATGGTCTCCCCGCTCGGAGGCGCCAGCTCCACCGTACGCGTGCCCTGACCACAGCAAGGAGATCTTTCGATTCACGCACGTGGCGGTGTGGACGTCGTCAAGTGTGGTGTGTACCCAGACAAGCAGTGGAACAACTGCATCAACTCAGTCATCTTAATGCCAGTACAAAACTATTACAGGGAGCCAAAGCACTTCCTTATTCGAACAAAATACTTACAATTACAATGGTCAAACAACGGTGCTAAGCACCTTGGATCTATAACCTGCCGAAGGACTTCTCTCAAATTTAAGGCCCGGCAAACTATAGCGTCTGAAGTCTGAACTACATATACTCCACGCGTTATCACCTGGAGCGCTGCGCTGGGGGTGCCGTCGGCGTGTTTGTACAGGGCGGCCTGGAACACCCAGGCGTGGCCTCTCAGGGCAGCGGCGGTGGCGAGGCCGCCGGTCACCGGGTCACGGATCTCCACCCGAACTCCCGGACTGTGGGGACACGGAAGTGTGCTGGGTCAGCACCGGTCACCGGGTCACGGATCTCCACCCTGGGACCCGGACTGTGGGGACACGGAGGTGTGCTGGGTCAGCACCGGTCACCGGTTCACGGATCTCCACCCTGGGACCCGGACTGTGGGGGACACGTAGGTGTGCTGGGTCAGCACCGGTCACCGGGTCACGGATCTCCACCCTGACTCCCGGACTGTGGGGACACGGAGGTGCGCTGGGTCAGCACCGGTCACCGGGTCACGGATCTCCACCCTGGTACCCGGACTGTGGGGACACGGAGGTGCGCTGGGTCAGCACCGGTCACCGGGTCACGGATCTCCACCCTGGGACCCGGACTGTGGGGACACGGAGGTGTGCTGGGTCAGCACCGGTCACCGGGTCACGGATCTCCACCCTGACTCCCGGACTGTGGGGACACGGAGGTGTGCTGGGTCAGCACCGGTCACCGGGTCACGGATCTCCACCCTGACTCCCGGACTGTGGGGACACGGAGGTGTGCTGGGTCAGCACCGGTCACCGGGTCACGGATCTCCACCCTGACTCCCGGACTGTGGGGACACGGAGGTGTGCTGGGTCAGCACCGGTCACCGGGTCACGGATCTCCACCCTGGGACCCGGACTGTGGGAACACAGAGGTGTGCTGGGTCAGCACCGGTCACCGGGTCACGGATCTCCACCCTGACTCCCGGACTGTGGGGACACGGAGGTGTGCTGGGTCAGCACCGGTCACCGGGTCACGGATCTCCACCCTGGGACCCGGACTGTGGGGACACGGAGGTGCGCTGGGTCAGCACCGGTCACCGGGTCACGGATCTCCACCCTGACTCCCGGACTGTGGGGACACGGAGGTGTGCTGGGTCAGCACCGGTCACCGGGTCACGGATCTCCACCCTGACTCCCGGACTGTGGGGACACGGAGGTGTGCTGGGTCAGCACCGGTCACCGGGTCACGGATCTCCACCCTGGGACCCGGACTGTGGGGACACGGAGGTGTGCTGGGTCAGCACCGGTCACCGGGTCACGGATCTCCACCCTGACTCCCGGACTGTGGGGACACGGAGGTGTGCTGGGTCAGCACCGGTCACCGGGTCACGGATCTCCACCCTGACTCCCGGACTGTGGGAACACAGAGGTGTGCTGGGTCAGCACCGGTCACCGGGTCACGGATCTCCACCCTGACTCCCGGACTGTGGGGACACGGAGGTGTGCTGGGTCAGCACCGGTCACCGGGTCACGGATCTCCACCCTGACTCCCGGACTGTGGGGACACGGAGGTGTGCTGGGTCAGCACCGGTCACCGGGTCACGGATCTCCACCCTGGGACCCGGACTGTGGGGACACGGAGGTGTGCTGGGTCAGCACCGGTCACCGGTTCACGGATCTCCACCCTGGGACCCGGACTGTGGGGACACGTAGGTGTGCTGGGTCAGCACCGGTCACCGGGTCACGGATCTCCACCCTGACTCCCGGACTGTGGGGACACGGAGGTGCGCTGGGTCAGCACCGGTCACCGGGTCACGGATCTCCACCCTGGTACCCGGACTGTGGGGACACGGAGGTGCGCTGGGTCAGCACCGGTCACCGGGTCACGGATCTCCACCCTGGGACCCGGACTGTGGGGACACGGAGGTGTGCTGGGTCAGCACCGGTCACCGGGTCACGGATCTCCACCCTGACTCCCGGACTGTGGGGACACGGAGGTGTGCTGGGTCAGCACCGGTCACCGGGTCACGGATCTCCACCCTGACTCCCGGACTGTGGGGACACGGAGGTGTGCTGGGTCAGCACCGGTCACCGGGTCACGGATCTCCACCCTGACTCCCGGACTGTGGGGACACGGAGGTGTGCTGGGTCAGCACCGGTCACCGGGTCACGGATCTCCACCCTGGGACCCGGACTGTGGGAACACAGAGGTGTGCTGGGTCAGCACCGGTCACCGGGTCACGGATCTCCACCCTGACTCCCGGACTGTGGGGACACGGAGGTGTGCTGGGTCAGCACCGGTCACCGGGTCACGGATCTCCACCCTGGGACCCGGACTGTGGGGACACGGAGGTGCGCTGGGTCAGCACCGGTCACCGGGTCACGGATCTCCACCCTGACTCCCGGACTGTGGGGACACGGAGGTGTGCTGGGTCAGCACCGGTCACCGGGTCACGGATCTCCACCCTGACTCCCGGACTGTGGGGACACGGAGGTGTGCTGGGTCAGCACCGGTCACCGGGTCACGGATCTCCACCCTGGGACCCGGACTGTGGGGACACGGAGGTGTGCTGGGTCAGCACCGGTCACCGGGTCACGGATCTCCACCCTGACTCCCGGACTGTGGGGACACGGAGGTGTGCTGGGTCAGCACCGGTCACCGGGTCACGGATCTCCACCCTGACTCCCGGACTGTGGGAACACAGAGGTGTGCTGGGTCAGCACCGGTCACCGGGTCACGGATCTCCACCCTGACTCCCGGACTGTGGGGACACGGAGGTGTGCTGGGTCAGCACCGGTCACCGGGTCACGGATCTCCACCCTGACTCCCGGACTGTGGGGACACGGAGGTGTGCTGGGTCAGCACCGGTCACCGGGTCACGGATCTCCACCCTGACTCCCGGACTGTGGGGACACGGAGGTGTGCTGGGTCAGCACCGGTCACCGGGTCACGGATCTCCACCCTGGGACCCGGACTGTGGGAACACAGAGGTGTGCTGGGTCAGCACCGGTCACCGGGTCACGGATCTCCACCCTGACTCCCGGACTGTGGGGACACGGAGGTGTGCTGGGTCAGCACCGGTCACCGGGTCACGGATCTCCACCCTGGGACCCGGACTGTGGGGACACGGAGGTGCGCTGGGTCAGCACCGGTCACCGGGTCACGGATCTCCACCCTGACTCCCGGACTGTGGGGACACGGAGGTGTGCTGGGTCAGCACCGGTCACCGGGTCACGGATCTCCACCCTGACTCCCGGACTGTGGGGACACGGAGGTGTGCTGGGTCAGCACCGGTCACCGGGTCACGGATCTCCACCCTGGGACCCGGACTGTGGGGACACGGAGGTGTGCTGGGTCAGCACCGGTCACCGGGTCACGGATCTCCACCCTGACTCCCGGACTGTGGGGACACGGAGGTGTGCTGGGTCAGCACCGGTCACCGGGTCACGGATCTCCACCCTGACTCCCGGACTGTGGGAACACAGAGGTGTGCTGGGTCAGCACCGGTCACCGGGTCACGGATCTCCACCCTGACTCCCGGACTGTGGGGACACGGAGGTGTGCTGGGTCAGCACCGGTCACCGGGTCACGGATCTCCACCCTGGGACCCGGACTGTGGGGACACGGAGGTGCGCTGGGTCAGCACCGGTCACCGGGTCACGGATCTCCACCCTGACTCCCGGACTGTGGGGACACGGAGGTGTGCTGGGTCAGCACCGGTCACCGGGTCACGGATCTCCACCCTGACTCCCGGACTGTGGGGACACGGAGGTGTGCTGGGTCAGCACCGGTCACCGGGTCACGGATCTCCACCCTGGGACCCGGACTGTGGGGACACGGAGGTGTGCTGGGTCAGCACCGGTCACCGGGTCACGGATCTCCACCCTGACTCCCGGACTGTGGGGACACGGAGGTGTGCTGGGTCAGCACCGGTCACCGGGTCACGGATCTCCACCCTGACTCCCGGACTGTGGGGACACGGAGGTGTGCTGGGTCAGCACCGGTCACCGGGTCACGGATCTCCACCCTGGGACCCGGACTGTGGGAACACAGAGGTGTGCTGGGTCAGCACCGGTCACCGGGTCACGGATCTCCACCCTGACTCCCGGACTGTGGGGACACGGAGGTGTGCTGGGTCAGCACCGGTCACCGGGTCACGGATCTCCACCCTGGGACCCGGACTGTGGGGACACGGAGGTGCGCTGGGTCAGCACCGGTCACCGGGTCACGGATCTCCACCCTGGGACCCGGACTATGGGGACACGGAGGTGTGCTGGGTCAGCACCGGTCACCGGGTCACGGATCTCCACCCTGACTCCCGGACTGTGGGGACATGGAGGTGTGCTGGGTCACTGGGTCAGCACCGGTCACCGGGTCACGGATCTCCACCCTGACTCCCGGACTGTGGGGACACGGAGGTCCCCTGGGTCAGCACCGGTCACCGGGTCACGGATCCCCACCCTGGGACTCGGACTGTGGGGACACGGAGGTGTGCTGGGTCAGCATCGGTCACCGGGTCACGGATCTCCACCCTGGAACCTGGAGTGTGGGAACACGGAGGTCCGCTGGGTCAGCACCGGTCACCGGGTCACGGATCTCCACCCTGTGACCCGGACTGTGGGGACACGGAGGTGTGCTGGGTCAGCACCGGTCACCGGGTCACGGATCTCCACCCTGACTCCCGGACTGTGGGGACACGGAGGTGTGCTGGGTCAGCGCCGGTCACCGGGTCACGGATCTCCACCCTGACTCCCGGACTGTGGGGACACGGAGGTGTGCTGGGTCAGCACCGGTCACCGGGTCACGGATCTCCACCCTGGGACCCGGCCTGTGGGGACACGGAGGTGTGCTGGGTCAGCACCGGTCACCGGGTCACGGATCTCCACCCTGGGACCCGGACTGTGGGGACACGGAGGTGTGCTGGGTCAGCACCGGTCACCGGGTCACGGATCTCCACCCTGGGACCCGGACTGTGGAGACACGGAGGTGCCTGGGTCACTGGGTCAGCGCCAGTCACCGGTTCACGGATCTCCACCCTGGGACCCGGACTGTGGGGACACGGAGGCGTGCTGGGTCAGCACCGGTCACCGGGTCACGGATCTCCACCCTGACTCCCGGACTGTGGGGACAAGGAGGTGTGCTGGGTCACTGGGTCAGCACCGGTCACCGGGTCACAGATCTCCACCCTGGGACCCGGACTGTGGGGACACGGAGGTGTGCTGGGTCACTGGGTCAGCACCGGTCACCGGGTCACGGATCTCCACCCTGGGACCCGGACTGTGGGGACACGGAGGTGTGCTGGGTCAGCACCGGTCACCGGGTCACGGATCTCCACCCTGACTCCCGGACTGTGGGGACACGGAAGTGTGCTGGGTCACTGGGTCAGCACCGGTCACCGGGTCACGGATCTCCACCCTGACTCCCGGACTGTGGGGACACGGAGGTGTGCTGGGTCAGCACCGGTCACCGGGTCACGGATCTCCACCCTGACTCCCGGACTGTGGTGACACGGAGGTGTGCTGAGTCACTGGGTCAGCACCGGTCACCGGGTCACGGATCTCCACCCTGACTCCCGGACTGGGAGACACGGAGGTGTGCTGGGTCAGCACCGGTCAGCGGGTCACGGATCTCCATCCTGGGACCCGGACTGTGGGGACATGGAGGTGTGCTGGGTCAGCACCGGTCACCGGGTCACGGATCTCCACCCTGGTACCCGGACTGTGGGGACACGGAGGTGTGCTGGGTCAGCACCGGTCACCGGGTCACGGATCTCCACCCTGACTCCCGGACTATGGGGACACGGAGGTGTGCTGGGTCAGCACCGGTCACCGGGTCACGGATCTCCACCCTGACTCCCGGACTGTGGGGACACGGAGGTGTGCTGGGTCAGCACCGGTCACCGGGTCACGGATCTCCACCCTGACTCCCGGACTGTGGGGACACGGAGGTGTGCTGGGTCAGCACCGGTCACCGGGTCACGGATCTCCACCCTGGTACCCGGACTGTGGGGACACGGAGGTGTGCTGGGTCACTGGGTCAGCGCCGGTCATCGGGTCACGGATCTCCACCCTGGGACCCGGACTGTGGGGACACGGAGGTGTGCTGGGTCAGAACCAGGCAGAGGGTTATGTATGGCTCCGCTCCATGTTGATTGCTCCTCTAGGAGTAATAGCTGTTGGTTTAATCGTGGGTGGCGAATCGTCTGATTCTTGTCGCTGACAATTATGTTTGTATGACACTGAAGCAAATCATTGTAAGAAGTTGGTTAGTTACTTAGTTCCGCTCTTAGAGCCATATCTGTATCAAAGGTACAACAGCCTGCTTGGGGCGAAGGAATAGTACGATGCATCTAAATCAAGGGCGGATCCAGCCGGCCGTTTGGGGGGGGGGGGGCAAACCATTTTTAGCGGACCTTACCTACCCCCAATTTATAATTTCTTCCCGGATTTGGGCCACTTTATTTTGCAACCACACGATTTCTAATGATTTATTTATTTTGATAATTTTTTAGCTTTTCGACTTTTGGGATATCGAAAAAGGAAAGGCTTGCAGTTTAAAAAAAAATTACAATTTTTTAGGCGTGTATTATTATGCCTTTGCAGCATTTTTCATGTGGATTTTCATGTAGGTACTTGTTACAATTAATCGGCACCTTAAAAACCCTTCTTTCCCACGTTTTCCCCTCAACTTATCTTTTTGCCCTTCCTCAAGCCTAAAACAACCTTCTCCGCAACTTTTAGTATACTCCAACAATTAAAGTCCCTGATTCCTAACATTTTACAGGAAATAGTTCACCTTCAACATGGGTTTTTAACTGAGATATCAGTTTTGTAGCCCGTGTTGGAAAACCCCTGTCTGCAAGTTGTCTTTACTGAAAAGACTCCAGCCGAATATATTTGATTTCTTTTGGCGAAGGAAAGCGGTGCTGACGAAAGAATGCGGTGCTGACGATGCCTGGGCAGAGGCTATACAATCAGCCAATCAGCTTGCAGCTGGTGCCAGCAAGCGAACCGCCGGCCGACGGTTGCCACTTCTCTAATGCGAGCCTATCCTTACGCGACTACTTTGAATCTGATTGGCTGATACATTTTTGTCTTCTCCTTCGCGTGACAACATAGTTGTATATAGACTCAAAGAGTATCTATGATTCAAAGAGTATGTATATAGTTTTGATAAAATGAATAATTTTCGACCTTCTGTCCTGAATCGGCGCGATGTATGGCCATTTTTGAGAATATAAAAATACATTGTATTTGAAAGACTCCCGGACTGTGGGGACACGGAAGTGTGCTGGGTCACTGGGTCAGCACCGGTCACCGGGTCACGGATCTCCACCCTGACTCCCGGACTGTGGGGACACGGAGGTGTGCTGGGTCAGCACCGGTCACCGGTTCACGGATCTCCACCCTGGGACCCGGACTGTGGGGACACGGAGGTGTGCTGGGTCAGCACCGGTCACCGGGTCACGGATCTCCACCCTGGGACCCGGAATGTGGGGACACGGAGGTGTGCTGGGTCAGCACCGGTCACCGGGTCACGGATCTCCACCCTGACTCCCGGACTGTGGGGACACGGAGGTGTGCTGGGTCAGCACCGGTCACCGGGTCACGGATCTCCACCCTGACTCCCGGACTGTGGGGACACGGAGGTGTGCTGGGTCAGCGCCGGTCACCGGTTCACGGATCTCCACCCTGGGACCCGGACTGTGGGGACACGGAGGTGTGCTGGGTCAGCACCGGTCACCGGGTCACGGATCTCCACCCTGGGACCCGGAATGTGGGGACACGGAGGTGTGCTGGGTCAGCACCGGTCACCGGGTCACGGATCTCCACCCTGACTCCCGGACTGTGGGGACACGGAGGTGTGCTGGGTCACTGGGTCAGCACCGGTCACCGGGTCACGAATCTCCACCCTGACTCCCGGACTGTGGGGACACGGAGGTGTGCTGGGTCAGCACCGGTCACCGGGTCACGGATCTCCACCCTGACTCCAGGACTGTGGGGACACGGAGGTGTGCTGGGTCAGCACCGGTCACCGGGTCACGGATCTCCACCCTGACTCCAGGACTGTGGGGACACGGAGGTGTGCTGGGTCAGCACCGGTTACCGGGTCACGGATCTCCACCCTGGGACCCGGACTGTGGGGACACGGAGGTGTGCTGGGTCACTGGGTCAGCGCCGGTCATCGGGTCACGGATCTCCACCCTGGGACCCGGACTGTGGGGACACGGAGGTGTGCTGGGTCAGAACCAGGCAGAGGGTTATGTATGGCTCCGCTCCATGTTGATTGCTCCTCTAGGAGTAATAGCTGTTGGTTTAATCGTGGGTGGCGAATCGTCTGATTCTTGTCGCTGACAATTATGTTTGTATGACACTGAAGCAAATCATTGTAAGAAGTTGGTTAGTTACTTAGCTCCGCTCTTAGAGCCATATTTGTATCAAAGGTACAACAGCCTGCTTGGGGCGAAGGAATAGTACGATGCATCTAAATCAAGGGCGGATCCAGCCGGCCGTTTGGGGGGGGGGGGGGGGGGCAAACCATTTTTAGCGGACCTTACCTACCCCCAATTTAGAATTTCTTCCCGGATTTGGGCCACTTTATTTTGCAACCACACGATTTCTAATGATTTATTTATTTTGATAATTTTTTAGCTTTTCAACTTTTGGGATATCGAAAAAGGAAAGGCTTGCAGTTTAAAAAAAAAAAAATACAATTTTTTAGGCGTGTATTATTATGCCTTTGCAGCATTTTTCATGTGGATTTTGATGTAGGTACTTGTTACAATTAATCGGCACCTTAAAAACCCTTCTTTCCCACGTTTTCCCCTCAACTTATCTTTTTGCCCTTCCTCAAGCCTAAAACAACCTTCTCCGCAACTTTTAGTATACTCCAACAATTAAAGTCCCTGATTCCTAACATTTTACAGGAAATAGTTCACCTTCAACATGGGTTTTTAACTGAGATACCAGTTTTGTAGCCCGTGTTGGAAAACCCCTGTCTGCAAGTTGTCTTTACTGAAAAGACTCCAGCCGAATATATTTGATTTTTTTTGGCGAAGGAAAGCGGTGCTGACGAAAGAATGCGGTGCTGACGATGCCTGGGCAGAGGCTATACAATCAGCCAATCAGCTTGCAGCTGGTGCTAGCAAGCGAACCGCCGGCCGACGGTTGCCACTTCTCTAATGCGAGCCTATCCTTACGCGACTACTTTTGAATCTGATTGGCTGATACATTTTTTTTTCTTCTCATTGGCGTGACAACATAGTTGTATATAGACTCAAAGAGTATGTATGATTCAAAGAGTATGTATATAGTTTTGATAAAATGAATAATTTTCGACCTTCTGTCCTGAATCGGCGCGATGTATGGCCATTTTTGAGAATATACAAATACATTATATTTGAAAGACTCCCGGACTGTGGGGACACGGAAGTGTGCTGGGTCACTGGGTCAGCACCGGTCACCGGGTCACGGATCTCCACCCTGACTCCCGGACTGTGGGGACACGGAGATGTGCTGGGTCAGCACCGGTCACCGGGTCACGGATCTCCACCCTGGGACCCGGACTGTGGGGACACGGAGGTGCCTGGGTCAGCACCGGTCACCGGGTCACGGATCTCCATCCTGGGACCCGGACTGTGGGGACACGGAGGTGTGCTGGGTCAGCACCGGTCACCGGGTCACGGATCTCCATCCTGGGACCCGGACTGTGGGGACACGGAGGTGCCTGGGTCAGCACCGGTCACCGGGTCACGGATCTCCATCCTGGGACCCGGACTGTGGGGACACGGAGGTGCCTGGGTCAGCACCGGTCACCGGGTCACGGATCTCCACCCTGACTCCCGGACTGTGGGGACACGGAGGTGTGCTGGGTCAGCACCGGTCACCGGGTCACGGATCTCCACCCTGACTCCCGGACTGTGGGGACACGGAGGTGTGCTGGGTCACTGGGTCAGCACCGGTCACCGGGTCACGGATCTCCACCCTGACTCCCGGACTGTGGGGACACGGAGGTGTGCTGGGTCACTGGGTCAGCACCGGTCACCGGGTCACGGATCTCCACCCTGGGACCCGGACTGTGGGGACACGGAGGTCCCCTGGGTCAGCACCGGTCACCGGGTCACGGATCTCCACCCTGGGACCCGGACTGTGGGGACACGGAGGTGTGCTGGGTCAGCACCGGTCACCGGGTCACGGATCTCCACCCTGACTCCCGGACTGTGGGGACACGGAAGTGTGCTGGGTCACTGGGTCAGTACCGGTCACCGGGTCACGGATCTCCACCCTGGGACCTGGACTGTGGGGACACGGAGGTGCGCTGGGTCAGCACCGGTCACCGGGTCACGGATCTCCACCCTGGGACCCGGACTGTGGGGACACGGAGGTGTGCTGGGTCAGCACCGGTCACCAGGTCACGGATCTCCACCCTGACTCCCGGACTGTGGGGACACGGAGGTGTGCTGGGTCACTGGGTCAGCACCGGTCACCGGGTCACGGATCTCCACCCTGACTCCCGGACTGTGGGGACACGGAGGTGTGCTGGATCAGCACCGGTCACCGGGTCACGGATCTCCACCCTGGTACCCGGACTGTGGGGACACGGAGGTGTGCTGGGTCAGCACCGGTCACCGGGTCACGGATCTCCACCCTGGTACCCGGACTGTGGGGACACGGAGGTGTGCTGGGTCAGCACCGGTCACCGGGTCACGGATCTCCACCCTGGGACCCGGACTGTGGGGACACGGAGGTGTGCTGGGTCAGCACCGGTCACCGGGTCACGGATCTCCACCCTGGGACCCGGACTGTGGGGACACGGAGGTGTGCTGGGTCAGCACCGGTCACCGGGTCACGGATCTCCACCCTGACTCCCGGACTGTGGGGACACGGAGGTATGCTGGGTCAGCACCGGTCACCGGGTCACGGATCTCCACCCTGGGACCCGGACTGTGGGGACACGGAGGTGTGCTGGGTCAGCACCGGTCACCGGGTCACGGATCTCCACCCTGGGATCCGGACTGTGGGGACATGGATGTGTGCTGGGTCAGCACCGGTCACCGGGTCACGGATCTCCACCCTGGTACCCGGACTGTGGGGACATGGAGGTGTGCTGGGTCAGCACCGGTCAGCGGGTCACGGATCTCCACCCTGGGACCCGGACTGTGGGGACACGGAGGTGTGCTGGGTCAGCACCGGTCACTGGGTCACGGATCTCCACCCTGATACCCGGACTGTGGGGATACGGAGGTGTGCTGGGTCAGCACCGGTCACCGGGTCACGGATCTCCACCCTGGGACCCGGACTGTGGGGACACGGAGGTGTGCTGGGTCAGCACCGGTCACCGGGTCACGGATCTCCACCCTGGGACCCGGACTGTGGGGACACGGAGGTATGCTGGGTCAGCACCGGTCACCGGGTCACGGATCTCCACCCTGACTCCCGGACTGTGGGGACACGGAGGTGTGCTGGGTCAGCGCCGGTCACCGGGTCACGGATCTCCACCCTGACTCCCGGACTGTGGGGACACGGAGGTGTGCTGGGTCAGCACCGGTCACCGGGTCACGGATCTCCACCCTGACTCCCGGACTGTGGGGACACGGAGGTGTGCTGGGTCAGCACCGGTCACCGGGTCACGGATCTCCACCCTGGGACCCGGACTGTGGGGACACGGAGGTGTGCTGGGTCACTGGGTCAGCGCCGGTCATCGGGTCACGGATCTCCACCCTGGGACCCGGACTGTGGGGACACGGAGGTGTGCTGGGTCAGAACCAGGCAGAGGGTTATGTATGGCTCCGCTCCATGTTGATTGCTCCTCTAGGAGTAATAGCTGTTGGTTTAATCGTGGGTGGCGAATCGTCTGATTCTTGTCGCTGACAATTATGTTTGTATGACACTGAAGCAAATCATTGTAAGAAGTTGGTTAGTTACTTAGCTCCGCTCTTAGAGCCATATTTGTATCAAAGGTACAACAGCCTGCTTGGGGCGAAGGAATAGTACGATGCATCTAAATCAAGGGCGGATCCAGCCGGCCGTTTGGGGGGGCAAACCATTTTTAGCGGACCTTACCTACCCCCAATTTAGAATTTCTTCCCGGATTTGGGCCACTTTATTTTGCAACCACACGATTTCTAATGATTTATTTATTTTGATAATTTTTTAGCTTTTCGACTTTTGGGATATCGAAAAAGGAAAGGCTTGCAGTTTTTTTAAAAATAAAATACAATTTTTTAGGCATGTATTATTATGCCTTTGCAGCATTTTTCATGTGGATTTTCATGTAGGTACTTGTTACAATTAATCGGCACCTTAAAAACCCTTCTTTCCCACGTTTTCCCCTCAACTTATCTTTTTGCCCTTCCTCAAGCCTAAAACAACCTTCTCCGCAACTTTTAGTATACTCCAACAATTAAAGTCCCTGATTCCTAACATTTTACAGGAAATAGTTCACCTTCAACATGGGTTTTTAACTGAGATATCAGTTTTGTAGCCCGTGTTGGAAAACCCCTGTCTGCAAGTTGTCTTTACTGAAAAGACTCCAGCCGAATATATTTGATTTTTTTTGGCGAAGGAAAGCGGTGCTGACGAAAGAATGCGGTGCTGACGATGCCTGGGCAGAGGCTATACAATCAGCCAATCAGCTTGCAGCTGGTGCTAGCAAGCGAACCGCCGCCGACGGTTGCCACTTCTCTAATGCGAGCCTATCCTTACGCGACTACTTTTGAATCTGATTGGCTGATACATTTTTTTCTTCTCATTGGCGTGACAACATAGTTGTATATAGACTCAAAGAGTATGTATGATTCAAAGAGTATGTATATAGTTTTGATAAAATGAATAATTTTCGACCTTCTGTCCTGAATCGGCGCGATGTATGGCCATTTTTGAGAATATACAAATACATTGTATTTGAAAGACTCCCGGACTGTGGGGACACGGAAGTGTGCTGGGTCACTGGGTCAGCACCGGTCACCGGGTCACGGATCTCCACCCTGACTCCCGGACTGTGGGGACACGGAGGTGTGCTGGGTCAGCACCGGTCACCGGGTCACGGATCTCCACCCTGGGACCCGGACTGTGGGGACACGGAGGTGTGCTGGGTCAGCACCGGTCACCGCGTCACGGATCTCCACCCTGACTCCCGGACTGTGGGGACACGGAGGTGTGCTGGGTCAGCACCGGTCACTTGGTCACGGATCTCCACCCTGACTCCCGGACTGTGGGGACACGGAGGTGTGCTGGGTCAGCACCGGTCACCGGGTCACGGATCTCCACCCTGACTCCCGGACTGTGGGGACACGGAGGTGTGCTGGGTCAGCACTGGTCACCGGGTCACGGATCTCCACCCTGGTACCCGGACTGTGGGGACACGGAGGTGTGCTGGGTCAGCACCGGTCACTTGGTCACGGATCTCCACCCTGGTACCCGGACTGTGGGGACACGGAGGTGTGCTGGGTCAGCACCGGTCACCGGGTCACGGATCTCCACCCTGGGACCCGGACTGTGGGGACACGGAGGTGTGCTGGGTCAGCACCGGTCACCGGGTCACGGATCTCCACCCTGGGACCCGGACTGTGGGGACACGGAGGTGTGCTTGGTCAGCACCGGTCACCGGGTCACGGATCTCCACCCTGGGACCCGGACAGAGGGACACGGAGGTGTGCTGGGTCAGCACCGGTCACCGGGTCACGGATCTCCACCCTGGGACCCGGACTGTGGGGACACGGAGGTGTGCTGGGTCACTGGGTCAGCGCCGGTCATCGGGTCACGGATCTCCACCCTGGGACCCGGACTGTGGGGACACGGAGGTGTGCTGGGTCAGAACCAGGCAGAGGGTTATGTATGGCTCCGCTCCATGTTGATTGCTCCTCTAGGAGTAATAGCTGTTGGTTTAATCGTGGGTGGCGAATCGTCTGATTCTTGTCGCTGACAATTATGTTTGTATGACACTGAAGCAAATCATTGTAAGAAGTTGGTTAGTTACTTAGTTCCGCTCTTAGAGCCATATTTGTATCAAAGGTACAACAGCCTGCTTGGGGCGAAGGAATAGTACGATGCATCTAAATCAAGGGCGGATCCAGCCGGCCGTTTGGGGGGGGGGGGGACCGTTTTTAGCGGACCTTACCTACCCCCAATTTCGAATTTCTTCCCGGATTTGGGCCACTTTATTTTGCAACCACACAATTTCTAATTATTTCTTTATTTTGATTGTTTTTAAATAGTTTTTCGACCTTTTGGGATATCGAAAAAGATATCAGCTTGCAGTTTAAAAAAATGTACCTAATTTTTATGCGTGTGTGCCTTATGCCTTCTCAGCATTTTTCATGTGGATTTTCATGTCGGTACTTGTTACAATTAATCGGCACCTTAAACACCCTCCTTTCCCACGTTTCCCCCTCAATTTATCTTTTTGCCCTTCCTCAAGCCTTCAACCTTCTCCGCAACTTTTAGTATACTTCAACAATTAAAGTCCCTGATTCCTAACATTTTAAAGGGAATAGTTCACCTTCAACATGGGTTTTGAACTGAGATAGCAGTTGTGTAGCTCATGTCGGAAAACCACTATCTGCAAGTTTTCTTTACTGAAAAGACTCTCCAGCTGAATATATTTGATTTTTTTTGGCGAAGGAATGCGGTGCTGACGAAATAATGCGGTGCTGACGAAAGAATGCGGTGCTGACAATGCCTGGGCAGAGGCTATACAATCAGCCAATCAGCTTGCAGCTGGTGCTAGCAAGCGAACCCCCGGCCGCCGGTTGGCACTTCTCTAATGCGAGTCTAACCTTACGCGACTACTTTCGAATCTGATTGGCTGATACATTTTTCTTCTTCTCATTCGCGTGACGTCAGGACTCTGACTCAGAGAGTATGTATATAGTTTTTATAAAAATAAATAATTTACGACCTTCTGTCCTGAATCGCCGCGATGTATGGCCATTTTTGACAATATAAAAATTAATTGTATTTCAAAATATAATCAAATCGTATTTGGAAAAAGTGTTCCAAGGTGAACTATTTCCTTTAACGCTACATGGCAACTGTATTTCACTCGGTTGTAGTATTTTGTCCCCATTCTGGACCTAACCTGAACGAGCATCTATATGTAGACGATCCCCATGGATCAGGGTGTGGCAAGACACAAATGTAATAACTTAATCGAACCTGACCTAACCTTTACAGCAATTACGGTCGCAGGGACTCACGATCAGAACGCTCCGCTCGCATTCGCTCGCTGCGCTGCGACCCTAACGGGGGGCTGTCACCCCCCCGGACCCCCCCCCCCCCCAGACCATCACGTAGACAAAACCATGGGGATCGTCTGCAAATAGATGCTCGTAACCTAACACCAGTACAACTACGAAAGGTTGGGAATGAGGGCCAAAAAGTTGGACCTGAGGGTGAAAAGGTTGCTCTTTGTGCGGCGCGAATTTTTTACGGGTTTGCCTGATAAAACCCAGAAACATAGGCGGTGGGCCTTGTAGAGAATAAGAAGCTAAACCTGCTATTCATTCAATTCACCGTTACAACGAACCGAAGACGATGGCGATGCTTCGTTATGACGATGGCCACCGATGTGACGCCGCGAAGCGGCGTGAAAATGTTAATTTTAAGTCGTGGAAAACGAAATGTTAATATTGGAACCAGACCCGTGAGTGGACCCAAACCTCAGGTAACCCCCTATTTCTGGTTTGCACATCTCCGGTATGATGACAAATATTGAAATTAAGGTAGTTTGTCATATACTACATACTATTTCATCTTCGGATAGTAAATCAGGATGACCGGTGGCAGTCAGCGCTCATATGCTACATATGCTAATTACGAGCGAGCGCGAAGCGCTCGCTCGTCCTTCCGTGGTATATGGGAGAAATCTGAATATGAGCGACCCGGTCCGGCCCGGCCCGACCCGGCCCGTGGCGACCGCTTTGAGAAGCTAATATCTCTGCAGAACCGCTCGTCCGATTGACAAGCGGGTTTCTGTGCTGAGTATCCCCATCCAAACCTAACCTGTTTGAGACCAGTGCCGACTCATGTGGGTGACTACCACTGCGGCGTGGCGCGTTCCGCGTGAGGGGTGTTGAAAAAGTGTTTTATCGTAAAAACTCCGCAACAGCTGGGCCGATTGTGTTCAAATTTGGTGTGTGGTTAGGACCTCTCAGCCGCCAATTTCCCACATGTCAGGGATGGGGTGCCCTCTGCACGTGCGCACGTGCACACCCCTATTATATATCTCAGGAACGGCTGAGCCGATTGTGTTCAAATTTGATATGTGGCTAGGGATCCCTCCCACCGCCGCCTTCCCACAAGTCATGGGTGGGTGTCTCTGTACGTGCGCACGTCCACACCCCTATTCTATTTTTCACGAACGGCTGAGCCGCATTGTGCTCTAATATTGGTGATGTGTGGTTAGTAACCTCTTGGTCGCCACTTTCCCACAAGTTAGGGGTGGGTTGCCTCTGCACCTCCGCACGTGCTCACGTTTTTTTTTTGTATCTCAGAAACTACTTGCCCCAACGAATTTCAATTCACCATCATTTTGTTCGCGCTCGCTCGTTCATCGCCGACTACGGCGCCTTACTGGTAATAACTGTATACATATGCACCAAACTGTAACAAACAACTGGTTAAAGTTGCAAATAGTTTGAAAAGCAGCAAGAGACAGAACGACTTTTCCGCACATAAATGGTCCCTGCGGATCTGGAGGAGTCTGGGGCGAGATGGCTTGGGGAGATGGTCCAAGGCCTGGGTCCCACTAATAGCTCTTCGGTCCAGCAAGTTGGGTACCGCTGCAACAGCTTCCGGGTGCCGATGTCCGCGTCTTTGCGTTCGCGTCGCCTTTTTCGGAACTCGGCAGACCTAGCTAAACATGTAGCCCCGCTTGAAAGTTAATATTCTATGAAGAGAGTGGGGCCCCTGGGGTAGCAATTTGGTACCAGCCAAGGAGAGACTCTGCCGGACACTTAATGAATTCATTTTCCCATTTGCCAAATTTGTATAAATAATTGCGTATTTTGTGTCATGCCGCGAAGCGGGCGCGAAATTGTCAAGTTTTCGCTGTGGATTTTGTCTGTTGCAAAGGCAATTTTTACAACTGTACATCCGACCGTTGGTGGGGGGGGGGGGGGGGAAATCATAGTTTTTGGACCTTTGGGGGGACCCATGGCCCCTTTGCCCCCCCCCTTGGATCCGCCCCCTGGTCTAAATATGTATGTGCTGACAAGAAATGATAAAGCACATGAAACCCAAGGTAAAATATATATGACTTACATACCGTCTAGCCATCACATGGCTCCGATTTCCACTATGCGACACTCCTTACCTGATCTTCTCTCCCGGCTTATGCCAGTCTTTACCCGGGTCCCCAGCCACGCCGAAGCTCCAGCTCCTTCTTCAGCGTCGCAAACGACCCCCGGCATATCCACCGAGAAGTCTGTATCACTCGGCTGGACCACACGGAACTTCAGCCGCAGCCCGGTGCCCACCCCAGAGACCATCAGCCCGACTGAAGGTGGCCACGCCGTTCTCCGAATGGGACACGCGCCTGCAGCAGGCTCACTCCGGAGGGCGGGGAGATAAGCTCGGCCTGCACCTGCCAGGGGTTTGAGGCGTGGCCCCACCGCTGACATGCGCGCTCCCTGCCGGACAGACACAGTAGAATGGTCAGGAGAGGGGCGAGCTGGCAGTCGAAATAGCGATGCAGATCAGTTGTCACACACACACACACACACACACACACACACACACACACACACACACACACAACGACACACACACACAAACACACACACACACACACACACACACACACACACACACACACACACACACACAGCACACACACACACACACACACACACACACACACACACACACACACACACACACACACACACACACACACACACACACACACACACACACACACACACACACACACACACACACACACACACACACACACACACACACACACACACACACACACACACACACACACACACACACACACACACACACACACACACACACACACACACACCACACACAGCACACACACACACACACACACACACACACACACACACACCACACACACACACACACACACACACACACACACACACACACACACACACACACACACACACACACACACACACACACACACACACACACACACACACACACACACACACACACACACACACACACACACACACACACACACACACACACACACACACACACACACACACACACACACACACACACACACACACACACACACACACACACACACACACACACACACACACACACAGCAGAGTGTGCGATGAGAAGGGAACGATATAATGTTTATAAATGTCAATCCTCTTAGTCACGGGAAAATGTATCTAATTAGTTTGGAACTGTTTCGATGGGTTTCTGGTATCAGAGACCTTCACAAAGCAGATAGTTTTTCTCTTCGAACATCACCTTCTCATAGTAGAAGCGGAGAACGAGTGCTAACATCTAAGAACCGGGGAAAACAGAGCAAACAATATGTCTCACCTTTGCATCCTTCATGTACAGCTTGATCAGAGGTGAGAGTCGAGTGAGCTCCTGAACTGAGCCGGACACGGCAGCAGAATGAAGCACCATTTCGCTCGGTCGTTCATAGGTGACACCACTGGCGGCTTCTGCCTCCGCATTCTCCTGCTCTTGCTCCCGCTGTAGCTCGGAGTAGCTAAACGAAATAAATGTTCAGGGCTTTGAAAATATTTGTCTGTTTTCCAAAAACAAACAAACGAGGGTAAAATCATATCAAATCAATCACATGATAAACAATAACTTTTCCGATGCGATTCAACAAACTGATATTTGTTCTCGACGAAATGTTTCATGTACTCACCGACTAAACGGCGATATTTACCGGCAACGATAACTACAAATATAAACAAAAACGCTCTAACTATACGATTCCCAAACACTCCTTCACAGTTCACCTAGTCGGTGGACGGAGGCCAATCGAATGATTTTCGTCTTCCAGACCAGTGTCTCTCACAAACTAACGTTTTGACTCCCTGCACTTCTGACAGGTCCTCGCCGCCGGTCTCGTTGGTAGCCCTGACTCCGCCGGTCGGGTCGGTGGCTGGAGGCTCTGGATCAACCATCTGTCGAGACAGTCTCTCCGTCAGTGATGCACTTTCAGACAGCTGTTACCACCAACGACGTGAGCACGAGCAGTTAGCAATATGCGAGTCTTGCTCTCACGACTTGCTTATATTATTCCACAACATTACTAACCTGTGTAGGAGTATGAGCAAAACGTGACCCTTCTTCGCCTCACAGCACCCTCTCCGCTCTGCTCTGGTCTCACCCTTCCCCGCATAACACTCCCCTCGATCTGCCGCGATTGCCTTGAAGCTTATACTCACCGCAATGTCTTCGACCTTAACGCCTAGCGCCTTGTCCATCTCTCCCGTCTGGAACCCGTCCACCGCCTTGGCCTGCGTCTTCTGCAGCTCTTCGATAGACATGCCAGCGGTGTCATTGCTCGAAGCGTTGGCCGCCGGAGCGGACCCGATCTCAACCTGGCGGCAGCAGTGCGATATGGTTATCAGTCATCGTGGTGGGATCGAGTGCACCAGAACTATTTTGTCACTTCATGAAGAGGTGCATTACATGAGGTGTATTACATACAAGTCCCTTGCCGACTTGGCGAGCTCTCGTCTTAGCTGTTTAACTAACTATCCAATCACTTGCTGCTGCAGACTCGCAACACCCGTTGCTCCAGTCGACCTATCTGCAATCTGTCTTGTTGGCCGCCTGGTGCCAACCTACCTCCACCTCTGTCTTGGCCGTCTCGCGTCGGCGCCTCCTCCTCGGGGACGTCCCTGAGTCCTCGCGCACGACGTTGACCACTCTCAGCTGGGAGGTGTCGATGTCCAGGAGGTCCGCCAGCCGGTTCAGCGCGTCCGTATCGAAGAAGTCGTCTTCGGAGACGAAGCCCATCTTGAGCACGATCACGGGCTGCTGCTTGATCTCCACGATGCCTGGACCACGGATCAAGACGTGTAGGTAGCCCTCCGTGCGACTGAAGTAGTTCTCGCCGTGTTTCTGCCGTGGGCGGCACGCACACAGAGTCAGGAATGTGGAAGTGTTGGGATAGTCTTGTATTCTTTGAACGGTGCGAAACGAAGTAAGATTTTTTTATGCGTCGTTATCATCTTAGAGAATATCGTTCTTTGTTTGTTTAGTAGTTTGCTCATTGAAAACCAAATAGTTAATATGTAATACAAATATAAGTTAATCAGGTAGCTTTACACAACAAAAGAACAAATAACGAGTGGGAAACCTTGATTGCTACCACGAGATAAATCCCTTGTGACTTACGGATGATGTAACTTTAGGCACAAACTCCTCCTTCGGATTTTCCGACTGTATGATGTTGAATGTTCCCGGTTCAACGTTTGTCGGGTAGACAAATTCTTCCTGGTAATAGACATCGTAACGCTGGCTTTTGGGA
>JAXIVJ010018391.1:0-23371 GCA_036785665.1 Chirona hameri | reverse complement strand
AGACGGAGGTGAGCATTAGAAGTGCCGGCCTCCCTCAGCCGGGTCAAATGACCGGGACAGACGGAGGTGAGCATTAGAAGTGCCGGCTCCCTCGGCCGGGTCAAATGACCGGGACAGACGGAGGTGAGCATTAGAAGTGCCGGCTCCCTCGGCCGGGTCAAATGACCGGGACAGACGGAGGTGAACATTAGAAGTGCCGGCTCCCTCGGCGACACCTTGGCCAGGCGCCGTGACGGTTGGTCAGTAGACACAGACAGCCGGCAGGTCGGCACACATCGAGCCGAACTTACATCCACATTAACCCTATTATCCAGAGCGAGGAGCCCATCTGAACGCCGCACTGAGCTGATTCAGATGCGCAGATCCATAGACGGCAACCCACCGAGCGCCGAGAGCTGAGCCCGGCGATTTCCACCCGGCAATATCAGTATCCTCACCCGTCAATATCCAGCTTCAATATCCTCACCGTCATATCAGCGTTAATATCCTCACCCGACAATCTCCAGTGGCAATATCAGTATCCTCATCCGTCAATATCCAGCTTCAATATCCTCACCCGTCATATCCAGCGTCAATATCATCAGCCGACAATCTCCAGTGGCAATATCCTCACCCCGTCAACATCCAGCGGGTAGCCGGGGTCCAGCTCTGGCCTCATCCACAAGCCGAACAAGTAGAACGTGAGGCTGGCTGTCTGCTCGTTGGCCGGCTTCTCGATGAACTGGCGCACCACGGGAGCACCACACCTGCTCCCTCTGTATCTCCCGGTACAGCATGCTCGCGTAGTAGTGACGGGACAGTGCATGCATCTCGTGGGCAGAACAGGGCCACTAGGTTACCTCTAGTTTGCGTCGCAGCTACGGTAAACTTAAAAGCAGGTTCATCTGACCAATACCGTGTGACGGAATGAAGTGAAGATAATGAAGCGCAGCAATGTAAGCATTGACGCCTGGAAATCCGCCCTTTCCGTATCAATCTAACATGGAATAGAATCGTTAACAGGTATTCAGTAAACATGGCCGCACTAACAACGATGATGGACGATTCCGATCCTAAGGCGCTCCGTCACCAAGGCCACGGAGCCTGATCTGCCCGAATCTCTTTCGTCATACGTTTGGGCATTTCAGACAACTCTTCACACCTAGTGGTGGTGCTATTGAGGCGACTACCGTTATTCATCTCACACCGACCCAAGCAGGGGAGCCGAACCTGCCGAAGACCTCGCTCTGCAGTGTTTCGGGCACCCGCTACTCACGTCCTGCGGTCATGCATCGGGTAGAGCTCATCCAGCAGCGCGTCCCTCGTCATCAGCGTGCCGTTAGGATCTGACCAGCGCGCGGAACTGCTCCATGGCCGGGTCGGGCAGGCCGCCGAGTGCGTGGTAGCGGTCCGCCATGTGGTCCAGCTCGGCCCGCAGCTTCTGGCCGCACAGCAAGCGGCACCGGCTGAGCTGCAGCCAGTTGTGGTCGTGTGTGGCGAACAGGTACGCCATCTCCTCGCGGCAAGACCACTGTTGCATACGCACGAATCTGAAACACGTATGGCAGATCAGTTGTGATGGAGGCACGGGGGAAGGGGGAAAGGGGGAAATATTGGTTGAACATTTGATGTAGGGAGATGTAAAGTTGTGAATCTAGGTCATGCACAGAGCATGTTCAAAATATTGAACACAACGCGCGTGAACAACGTATAACCTAATCAAGATGGCACGATGACTTTGGCACCATCGTGTTTGTGTCATCGATACGCATATTATGCTATACAGCGTAGGTACTCGGATGAGGTCAAACCCCATATTTTACCTCGGGTCAAGGTCACCAGGTGACTTCTGAGTTAATTTATCGTCATGATGTATATCAACTGATTTGCCCTCGACAAGACGATCACCACGACGTCCAATTTCACTGCTTTGTCATTTCTATCAAGCCATGGCTCAAAAAGCGTCATTAACCCCGGGTGACCTCATAGAAGTCACTGACAATAATAACACTTGGATGTATCATGTCAAAACAATTATGACAAGGCATGGGAATATCCAACACACTGGTCTGGTAGACGCGTTTCGTCATCAGATTCAGAGACTTCCTCAGCACCGTTTGTTAGTGTGTTTTTAGGGGGGGGGGGGCTTCAGCGTGTTGAGGCTATCAAGCGCCCATCCAGTATACGCTAGTTCAGCGCAGTCATAAGTGGGGGTTGTACACTATGCTAAAACATATCTTCTGTAGGTAAGAGAGAACTTGTTCGATGCCGACTTTTGCACGGTCCCCTAGTACGTCGTCGAGCGATGCATTGGGGGAAAAACGATTTTATCAGTCTCAACTGTTGGCAGATGTCGCTGGGAGACAAAATGTGTCTCACGCTCAGTGGAGCTTTGCAGTAGCCGCATACAACGCATTCGACATTCGACGCCCCCTCTAAATCGGCTCCTATGGGACGTAGACAAAAACCGAAAACACCGTTCGAAAGCTCGTCAGAATGCATTTTGAAACTATTTCACGCAATATTTTCTCAGGTCAATATTGAGGTCACCAGAGGTCATCAAGGGTCAGATTTGCAAGTTTTAGGACTTCGCTCCAGAAATCCCCAGATATCACAGTAACTATGATAGCTAGGAACCGCCGGAAAAAAGCAATGGAAATCTTTTGAAAAATGCAATAGCCAACGTATCCTCAGATTTAAGCTCAGGTCAATAGTTTAAGCTCCAGAGCTCATCAAATGTCAAAAAGGCTATTTTTTTTTAGCAAAACAGTTTTCACAAATATCTTTTTACCTAACAAAGATAGGGTAATAATGTCGACGCCATCGTGTTTGTCTCGCCAAGGCGCCTTGTATCACATGCATGATGACCAGGTTAGGTCAACTTATAAATTTGACCTCAGGTCAAGGTAGTGTTGACCCAATTAGGCCATGTTGCACATTGGGAGACATGCCTCGACGCGACAAACACATTGGTGCCAGTTTCACTTCTCTATCTTGATTTTGACAAGAGTGGTTGGCAAAAAAGTGCTGGTGACCTCGGGTGACCTCATCTTATCCTATAGGGGTCACTGAACACAAATTTCATCTGGAATTTCAAGAATGGCCTATGATAACATGATCCAGAAGGAATTGGGCTGATATAATTCGTATCCTCAGAATAGGAAGCATTTGATTGTTTCCCCATCGACTTATAATACGGGGACCATACGGCAAGCGTCTGTCAAAGGTGACCCCAAGGAACTTCGCCTTGTCCTTCACGGGGATGCGTTGCCCGTAGAGGCGCAGAACAATGTCTGGACAGTATCGCGTACGCCGGCAGAAGTGAAGGCACACAGATTTCCCTGTCGAAAATGTGAAACCATTTGAAAGACTCCACCTGGTCAGACCATCGATACATATCTGGAGCTGCCTCTGAGCCGACAGGGCCGTGGATGTCGATACCCAAATGGCGAAATCATCGACAAAAAGCGAGCGGCGGACTGTTGATGGGAGAGTTGCAGATGTCATTGATAACTCCGGACATGGTCACACCTAAAACGCTCCCCTGTGGAACACCACTGTCTTGGACAAACCTGTCCGATAGTGGTGTGCCCACTCTCACTTGAAACGCAAGCTAGGGTGCGTTCTTGAAGTTTGTGAAGAAGTTTGCTCTTGATGAAGTTTGCTAGAAAATGCCCCATGTGACCTGACTCCGGCGCCCCCTAGCTTGCGGATAATCGCATGGCGCCATGCGGTATCATATGCCTTTTCTATGTCAAATAGCACGGCAAATGGTTACTGCTTGAACCCGAACGATCGGCGAACCGCCGTGTCCAGGGATACCAAGTGGTCTGTGGTGCACCTGCTCTTCCTAAACCCGCACGGGGCACTGGAGAAGGAAAACAAACGATGTTCTCTAGGTACCAAATCAGCCTGTGGTTTACCATGGTTTCTAAGAGCTTACAAAAGCAATGGGTCAAATGGGCTACAAAGGCAATGGTGAGTGCAATGGGTCTGTAGTGTAAAGGGTCAGTTCCGTCTTTGTCTTGTTTTAAGATTGGCACAATTGCCTCTCCAGTTACACGGGAACTCGTGAGAGGTACAGATGTGGTTATAAAACGCTAGCAAGGTGTGCTCTGATCGTATGTTGAGTTTCTTGAGCATGTTGTGAATCAAATCAGGTCCCGCCGCTGTGCTCCGCAGACGTCCTATGGCCCTTTCAAGCTCGTCAAGCTGAAGAGTCCTGCCAGGGCCGCTTACTAGACGGCTCAGTGCACATCTCTCCTGTATCGCCTTCCTCGGCGGTGATGATATCCCCGGGCATATCTGCCTCAAGTAGAGGCGCATGCTGATCAGCTACCAAGCAGGGTGTCCCATTTGGCGAACTACCGACCCGAGACTAGTACGACGTTCGGTCAATAGATGTCTCTGAAACCCCATCAACCGCTAGACTAAACTTGGCCAATATTAGCCAAAGACATTGCTTTTGAAATTAGTTATATGTTAAATTTACACTTTTCCTGGTATCAAATCAATCTCTTGAATTGTTTAATTATATTTGTATAACCAATATCTGCACTAATATGTTGTTTATGTTAATCAATGTTGTATTTAGGCTTTAAGTAGCCCAAAACGCCGAAATGTAGTGCCAGAGCCGAAAATAAGGTCATGTTAAGTAAGAAAATAGTGTTTCTAATTATCTCGATCTACCGACATACCTACTTGAGGCAGGGGCGGATCCAGGATTTGCTTAGGCTAGTAGGCCTAGGGCCAGCGGCCCGCCGACCCGAGGGCGGCAGGTGACAAGGGTGGCATGGTCCAGAGGGGTGCAAATATGTAAATTAAATGGGTCAAATATGCTTTCCGATGCTTTCCGAGGGCGGCATAATGCGTTGTGAGAGCGGAAAGATGTCTTCTGAGGGTGCCAGGGTGCCTTCCAAGAGTGCTACGCTACGATGCTGTTGGTAGACGCAAGGGCGCCCTGGCAGCCCCCCCCCCCCCCCCCGAGAACGCTAAGGCGCCGGCAAATCCTTTGCAAGAACGGCGCCACGGCGCCGTGGTGCCCGAGGGCGCCGTTGTCTAAGGCAGAGGGCTTCAGCCCCCAAACTCCACCCCCCCCCCTGGATCCGCCCCTGACTTAGGTGAGACGACACTATCGGACTAACAAACGCCGTTCGTGGGATGTTCTAGCGATTGATCAACGATGATCAGCTATGTTGATGAGAATTAAAATAACCATTAACCTCATAAGTATGTAAAGAAATAAATTAAGGCCGAAATTATATTAGATATTTCGCTATTGAAGCTTCGTCAGCAATGAACAATGATATGAAAAAATAACAAGGCACAATGGAGAACAACAATCACATGCATGTGATTGTTGTTCTCCACTGTGCCTTGTTATTTTGTCATATCATTGTTCATTGCTGACGAAGCTTCAATAGCGAAATATCTAATATAATTTCGGCCTTAATTCATTTCTTTACATACTTATTATGAGGTTACCGGTTATTTTAATTCTCATCGTCATGATTAACCTCACACAGAGTTTTAGCACCTTAGATCAGCTATGCTCCTGTAATAGTTCCTGCTTGCATGTAACTTAAAAGTAAATACAAAAAGTAAGTTAAAAGTAAAAGTTTGAAGCAATTATTTATTTTCGCGAAAATACAAACTCTTCAATGTACAAGTTTTAAACTGTTCCAAAATTTGACATGGCTGAGGTGAGACAGTGGACCATAAGACGGTCACCTTGTGTTCAGTCCAATGTGAAAAAAGAGATATAATTAAATGTATCGCGAAAATAAAATGCTGTCAATCAGCGGCGAGCGGCAAACCTCCGAACATTTTTTTAATGAAAAGTGCGGATGCGGCTTTTGACATATAGTTTTATATTTTACAGGTGGAATCCAAATATATCAAGCTTACGGTTGCAGGCCTCACATTTTCGAAGAAAGACGACAGATTTTCACGCTCACTAGCAGCCTAGGAATTTGGGCCATTTTCTGGATTTTTTTGGGTCCAAAGAATTTTACTCTCTTCATATTTTGTTCAGGAAATTTGCTCTCTTTTCGCCTAATCTTACCGACTTTGTAGTTAAAATATAATTCAATATTCCTCACAAGGATTTAATATCTATTACAAATCAGGATTAAAAAAAAACTTTCCAAGTAGAATAATTAAAACAAAAATGAAAATCTTAATTTGTCTGACAATACAATTTTACTCTCCACCTATGGATTTTTACTCTCCGGGACCAGGTCATGATTTTAAAAATCCAACACTGCAGTCACTAGGGCCTAATATCCATGCGTTCGGTGTATTTTGGCCGCTGCAAGGGCTACGTTATCCAAAAAGTGCGGACACAGCTTTACATGTAAAGAAACTTGAGCACATTCGTCCGGTGGCTAAAGGAACTGGCTATCCTGCTCCGCTATTACATTTTTGATGCGAATTGGTAGTTTACTTTCAATTGCTGGAGATCTTCAATAAACACATGTTTTTTTCCTATGGGAGGGGGATCACTGCGCCCGCCCGGGAGTCGCCAGTTCGCCAAATGGGACACTATGGTCAGTCTGTACTTGCTTGTGTTCTGTGTTTGATGTGCACCGGTTGTTACAAAATGAAATTATACACACAATAAATTATACTAATTAGTAATTACTATTGTGCATAATTTAATCCTGTAACAAACGGTGCTGAGTAAGTCTCTGTTAACGAACGCGTCCACCAGTGTGTTGGCCATTCCCATGCCTTATGTCATAATACCACTTGGACGTTTGAAAAAAGGGTCAAAACTAGGTCCTGAAGACAACGGGAATACAATTTTGTCATTTTCAGTGGAGATACACATTTCTTTAATTTTCCCATTGACTTATATGGTGAGGTCTTGAGCTGACCTCAGGTCACCGATATTGGAATTTCAAGACAGCAAAATCGTAGCCCTGATCACCTTGTCAAATGACATGAGTTTCACATTGTTTCGTTAAATACTCTGTTCTGATATGCTGCGGCACCCTGCTCTTGGCCAACCGTCCCCGCGGCCTCCCCGCTGGCGGAAAGGGAGACCGTGATACCGCCCAGTGTCCAAAGTCCAGTGACTGCGCCTCGGCGGGCCAGAGGGGAGGGGGGGGGGGGGAAGAACGTGATCCTGCCAGTGTCCAAAGTCCAGTGACTGCGCCTCGGCGGCCAGGTGTTAACGCACCGCCGAAAACCAAAGAGAAGCCGCGGGGCGCGATTGGCTGGCGACAGGGTTTTCTCCATCCATTTTCTCTTCACACAAAACACTCAAAGGGAAACAAAACAAAACACTCAAAGCGTTGTAAGCTAAACAGGCCAGAAGGGAAAAGGGCAGGAACAGAAAGCGCGGGAGCCTGTCCAAGGCAACGCTCATAGTTCACGGAACACGCGAGGCGTTTAGTGTTAACCCTCGCCCTACGGGAGCTTTTTTCACCTTCGCCCTACGGCGGGTGGGGGGCTACTTCCAAACCAAGCAACTTAGAGCAATGCGGTAAGAACCAGCATGTTGCTTGTCATGAGAGAAATCTAACAGTATGCTATTTTTAGGTTTCAGGTTAACGGGTGACCTTCCAGGTCAAGTGAATGACCTCGGATTTACCACGTCCAGAACAGTGATTTTGCTCTTCAGAAAAACTCAAAATTAGAAATTGATAAATGTAAATAAAAAGGCATGTTCCTAGACCAGTGTTGGCTCAGAAATACATTTAAAAAAAAAATTATTTGTCCCTTCGTCAAAAAAAGTTTAAAAAAAGTTATTAAAAAAATGAGTTAATCAGTTTCTTACACTTAGAGAGCCATCACTCAGTCAAAAATGAAGATATTGCTTTGAAATTTGGTATGAGTATTGTCCATACTCAGTTCTCTCATATATGTTCCGGTTTTTCTAATATCTTTGAAAATTTTGATTTTGTGGTGATTTTTCCAAAAATCAGTTTTTTATTTTATTTTAGGGATCAAAAACCCAAAATTTTGCAAATCCAAGATTGCCATTTTAAAGAGAATGCCATTTTGTATATTTGGTGAATTGCATTTGCAATTTGCTTTAAAACTCTGTTTTCTACGATTTTTCCAATACTTTTCATTTTTTTACTAACATGTCATCAAAACATGATTATCTCCCAAACTACTCAACCAATTTCAATTAAATTTTTACAGCCTATGTATAATTGTTGTAAACTCAGCTACCAAAACTTTCAGCAAGATGCATTGCATGTGTAAAAAGTTATTCAAGAAAAACCTCAAGGGTGAGCTGTCAGGCCCCCCATAGGGCAAGGGTTAAGTTAGTAAAAAGTAAAGACATTGTTTTAAAATTGAGTTTTGGTATTGTCCATACTTAGTTCTCTCATACTTTTCTGGTTTTATGAATATCTCAAATTGGTTTTGTGATATGGTGCTTATTAATTTGTTTTAATTTTTTTTAGGGATCAAAAACCAAAAAAAAATGCAAATCTGAGACAGCCATGTTGAAGAAAATATAATTTCCTTTCTTTTGACTTTTCCATTTGCAATTTACTTCAAAAGTTGATTTTCTATGACTTAAGTAAATTTATTGGTTTTCCATATGATGTGATTAAACATAGTGTGGATTTTTTTCCAGTCTGGCCAGACAGAAATTTCAACTCCCCCCAACTGTATCATTCCAGAGACACAAATGACCCAGCTCCTGATCATGATCCCTGTCATGGTCAGATCCAGTCACCTCATCTCATCTGGCCCTGATCAAGCACAGTCAGTCAATGCTGACACCACAACTAGCTAAAAGGTCCAATCTCCTGTATTTTGATGTGACTATTTTGATATTTTGATCTTTATCCTATCTTGACCTTCCAAGGTACAGCTTGAGATGATTAACCACTCAGACTCCCAACAAAGTTATCAACAATCACCACAAATGAAAAAAGAAAGAAATTGCATTAAAAAATACCCACCTTAACTGGAAGAGCCTTTTCCAGATTTTCTCAGAAGATTTTAAGATAGCATCAAGTCGCTTGCATGTTCTGGAGAGTGATGAGACATTATTCACTCCAACTTCACCCAAGATGTTTTCCAACACCTCGGTAGGAAGAGAGCTGAGTGACATTCCAGCCATTGTCATTCGATTAAAATCAGCGACAATCCTACTTGGATTCATTAAATCACAAAGAGGACGATCTAACGAACAAAGGCACACACCAAATCACAGCCCATCACCACCGTGGCACACATCGCACGTGCATCGCACGGACGCGCGCAAGGCCGTAAAAGAGTTAGTCATCCGGGGATTTTGGCGGCCAAATCGCCCATCATTAGCGTGACGACACTGGTGCTCTGGTCCGACTCGGCTGTCGCCGCACGTGGCTCGGTGCAGTGCGATTTTTACAAATTTAGTCCGAATGTTTTTGAATGGATGGTTTTCCGAGGTCAAGCTCCGCGATAAGCATAGCTTGTTGTGCAAGTCCTGATCCCACCACCCGATCAAACAATTCCTGGCATCCGGCAGAATTAAGAAGCGAAAGTTTTACGTGCCCGACATACCTGGACACGGTCCGCCCCGCCCTCTGACGTCACCTGACCTTGAGTGCGACCGCTGCCACCGGCCACAGGCCATTCCAGTCAGGGGAAAATAGCGACTCGAACCAGGTCTGCCACTACCGGGTGAGGTTAGAAGCCCGGCGCTCTCCCAACTGAGCTACAGGGGCGGGCCGAAATATTTCGAACGGGATACGGATAGTTACGCCAAGGTACGATCCTATTTAAGATTCGTTTACCGCGGATAATTATCCCTCCCTTAATTCATACTGAGGGGGAGGTAGACGACCATACGTTGCCCCGGTCTTTGTGAGGGGCGACTGGCGAGACGGCCATACACTGCACTGGTCTGACTGAGGGATGAGACGGCCATACGCACCCCGGACCGGCTGAGGAGGGGGGGGGGGGGGACGGACGGCCATGCGTTGCCCCGGTCTGGCTGAGAAACGAGACGGCCATACGCTGCACTGGTCTAACTGAGGGGTGAGACGGCCATACGCTTCCCCGGTCTGGCTGATGGGCGAAACGGCTATATGCCCCGGTCTGGCTGAGGAGCGAGACGGCCGTACACTGTCCCGGTCTGGCTGAGGGGCGAGACGGCCACACGCTGCACCGGTCCGGCTGAGGAGCGAGACTGCCGTACGCTGCCCCGGTCCGTCTGAGGGGCGAGACGGCCGTACGCTGCCCCGGTCCGGCTGAGAGAGGAGACGGCCATACGTTGTACCTGGAAATGTTGCAAATGACATTGTTTTGGCTTAATGTTCAAGATATGCTTAAAAACTTAAAAACAAAATATGTCCAAATATAGCCTTCCAACATAACTTACTTATCTAACGGCGACGACTTCAAATTGCCGCTCTCGTCAACACCCGTCAGAAGACCGCAAAACGCTCGAAAGCGTAGCTGCGGCGAATGTGCTGGCCACGACTGGACCAGTGCACCAGTGACGTCGTCACTAATACTGTGATGCTCGGCAGCCGATACATCGGGAATCCCGGGATGACACCCCCTGGGACGCGCGGACCCTGGGACGCGCGCGGCGTCATTGTATAGGACAGATAAACAACACGTGGTTTTTGAACCCAAGGCCAAGGCCGTCAAGGCCATATGGTAAAGAGTTACCAGATCGCTTACGATCTTCTCCCAAATTAATTAGACGTCACTGGTACTAGCATTTACACGGGATAACTTTGTGCCCGATTCAGGTTGATTATGTCCAAATGGTTTATTTAGTAGGCTTTCAATGCAAATAATTACCCACCACTATCGCCTTGCTGACGGTAAACGTTGCATGAGCTGGGCCTACATTTAAAGCAGGCACCCATTACGTCACTTTATGACCTCCGGTGCTCAGTTACCAGGTTTACAAGTTGACTAGAGAGACGGCGTGTCGAATGCGTATTTCCTTTGGTAGACCAAGAAGTGCCACATCCGTGTACCTTTCATGCCTAGGGAGCCATAAGCCAGTCAAAAATATAGCAATTGCTTTGAAATTCGGCTTGGCCATCGTCCATACTTGGTTCTCCAATATGTATTCCGCTTTTTGAATAAATTTGAAAATTTTGATTTTGTGATTAAAAACTTAAAAAAACAACAATTTCCACAAAATAAACATTTTCAAACAATATTCAAAAACTGGGATACATATTGGAGAACCAAGTATGGACAATGCCTAAACCGAATTTCAAAGCAATATCTATATTTTTGACTGACTTATGTGTCCGTAAGTATGAAGAGCACGCGGATTTTCACTTCTTGGTCTACCAAAGTAAATACGCGTCTCGAATGAGCTATGCCAGGGAGACGGAGCATGGAGGCAATGTCCTACTAAAAGTTCGGAAATCGGAAAAAATGACGCATTTCTCGTTTTGGAAGTCGAAACAGCTTTTACTGGGTCAGATTAGTTTTGAAAGTACAAGGAAGTGAAATCATTTGGCATTATGTTCGCAGTACAGGGCAGATTCGGTCACTGGAAGTCGCTACGCAGCAATAGTAGGCCCCATACTTTGGCGGGCCCCTTCGACCTTAATTGTTGGGCCCCTTGTTTTTCAAGGGAAAAATATATTCTAGGTTCAGGGCTGTCTTGTGCCGGAGATGATTCCTAGAAATCCTCAAACACCACATCTTGTCAGCATAAATTACTTTATTGCAGCGTCACATGTGAACGGATCGGCCGAAACGCAAAACAACGAATAATCCCGCGAATACTGCCTTGCCACCGACATCATAACAATGACAATGAACACTGTTCGCAAATGTCGGCACAGCGAGAGACAAATGCGACGCACCAGCCGCGCCACAATCGTCAGCCACGAGACTACTCAACAAAACATCCAGTAAATCGCCTCATTTTCACAACCGGCCCACACAACCACCACACACACACATATTGCCTAATTTGCACACATGACAAACCAGGCTTTCTTGACGAGCCCGATATATTCAACACACGAATTTCACACCCAGCGAGCATCACGTCGGCCAGCGCACGATGGGTGTGAGTGAACACTTGGTGTTCGAGAAAGAAAGAAAAAAACATTGTACGTTTGCACATCAGATGGGAGCGATGCCGCATAATCTCTGTGTCCGTGATTCTGTAATGTGTGCACGCAAACGTCCGGCCACAGCCCGTGGGATAGCGCAACAGCGCCACCCCACAAAACGCGTCACCACGCGATGATAATCTCAACAGCGCGCGGGGTTCTCTCAACCCAACTCAGCCGATCATCAAGCCCGGCTCGCAACACACCGATCAACAACCCCGGCTCAAAACCAACGGATCAACAGGCCCGGCTCAAAACCGTCCAGATCCATCACGCCCACCGCTCCGCTCAGAGACCAGTATCGGTCTGTACATCACTTGAACCGGCACAGCCACGGGCGTCGCGCGAGCGCAGCGTTCACAAGCCTTGCACCCGCTACCACCAGAGATCACTCCACGCCTTGGTTGACGCCGCCGTCGCCGCCGTCGCCGCCGCCTCACCGTTTACTTAGCTGGTTGAGGAATTCCAGCTCGTTGATGGTGTTGCGCGTAAAGCTGTCCATCTGGGCGTCTTGCGGCTCGTCCTGCGGCGCGGCGGCCGGCGGCGGCGGCTGGACCGGCACTACAGCCCGCGGCGGCGGCGGCGCATCACCCTCCTCCAGAAAGCTCAGGTTCTGCGACAGGTTACTGGAGAGATGCCCCTCGATGGCCTGCTGGTTCGCGTCCATGTCGGACGGGAAGTTGAGCAAGTTGTTGAGGTCGGCTGAGTTGAGCTGACTCAGGTCGAGCTCGATGTTGGCCGCTGAGTTGACTGGCTTCTGCGTGTCCATGTCGAACAGCTGATGCTGGCCGGGCGGGGGCAGGGGCGGCCCGGGCGACACAGCCCCGGCGCCCAGCGGCGGCGGCGCCGGCGGCGGTGTAGCGGCTGGGTGCTGCGGGGACCGGTAGCCCTGGTACTGCGGTCCGGCGGCGGGAGCAGCGCCGCCCGGCGTCGGGTACAGGTACTCAGCCTTGATGAATTCGCCACCGGCCGGGCCGGGCCGGATGTACTGGGTCTGCCGCACCTCGAACGGGGACGGCCGGCGGACGATACCGCCGCCGGACATACCCGAGGGAGAGATGATTCCTCCACCACCGCCGCTGGCGCCGCCGACAGCAGGAGGGACGAACATAGGCTCTGACGACGGTGCGTCTGTACAGGCAGAGGCAGAGACACTCAGTCAGACAACGCACACAGTCTCACAGTCAGACAACACACACAGTCTCACAGTCAGACAACACACAGTCTCACAGTCAGACAACACACAGTCTCACAGTCAGACAACACACAGTCTCACAGTCAGACAACACACACAGTCTCACAGTCAGACAACACACACAGTCTCACAGTCAGACAACACACAGTCTCACAGTCAGACAACACACACAGTCTCACAGTCAGACAACGCACACAATCTCACAGTCAGACTCTCAGTCAGGCACAGTCAGACTCTCAGTCAGGCACAGTCAGATTCTCAGTCAGGCACAGTCAGACTCTCAGTCAGGCACAGTCAGACTCTCAGTCAGACTCAGTCAGGCACAGTCAGACGCTCAGTCAGGTACAGTCAGGCACAGTCAGACGCTCAGTCAGGCACAGTCAGACGCTCAGTCAGGCACAGTCAGGCACAGTCAGACTCAGTCAGGCACAGTCAGACTCTCAGTCAGGCACAGTCAGACGCTCAGTCAGGTACAGTCAGACTCTCAGTCAGGCACAGTCAGACTCTCAGTCAGGCACAGTCAGACTCTCAGTCAGGCACAGTCAGACTCTCAGTCAGGCCCAGTCAGACTCAGTCAGGCACAGTCAGACTCTCAGTCAGGCACAGTCAGATTCTCAGTCAGGCACAGTCAGACTCTCAGTCAGGCACAGTCAGACTCTCAGTCAGGCACAGTCAGACTCTCAGTCAGGCACAGTCAGACTCTCAGTCAGGCACAGTCAGACTCTCAGTCAGGCACAGTCAGCCGCTCAGTCAGGTACAGTCAGGCACAGTCAGACGCTCAGTCAGGTACAGTCAGGCACAGTCAGACGCTCAGTCAGGCACAGTCAGACGCTCAGTCAGGCACAGTCAGGCACAGTCAGACTCAGTCAGGCACAGTCAGACTCTCAGTCAGGCACAGTCAGACTCTCAGTCAGGCACAGTCAGACTCTCGGTCAGGCACAGTCAGACTCTCAGTCAGACACAGTCAGACTCTCAGTCAGGCACAGTCAGACTCTCAGTCAGGCACAGTCAGACTCTCAGTCAGGCACAGTCAGACTTTCAGTCAGACACAGTCAGACTCTCAGTCAGGCACAGTCAGACTCTCAGTCAGGCACAGTCAGACTCTCAGTCAGGCACAGCCAGACTCTCAGTCAGGCACAGTCAGACTCTTAGGCACAGTCAGACTCTCAGTCAGGCACAGTCAGACTCTCAGTCAGGCACAGTCAGACTCTCAGTCAGACTCTCAGTCAGACACAGTCAGACTCTCAGTCAGGCACAGTCAGACTCTCAGTCAGGCACAGTCAGACTCTCAGTCAGGCACAGTCAGACTCTCAGTCAGGCACAGTCAGACAACACAAACAAGCGAACGTAAATATATCAAGAAGCGAACGGAAAAGGCAACGAGTGATACAAGTGGCTGAAATGAACGAAAGACATATTAGTTTTAACGGAGACAGTGAATGCAAATGAGTGAAGTGTTCATGGGTATTAAGAGATATATCAACAAATGGAGGCGTGACTTTGTGACTTTCGTTGTCGGAGCGACCTTAAACGCCAATCATCACCAACCAAAAAATGGAGGAATGAATTAAAAAGAGCACGAGGGAATGAAAAGGAGAACGATTGACGAAATCAGTGAGTGAATTAATTACTGATTGATTGAATGAATGCATGATAATCATAAGGTCGAATATTGAGCATCTGATCAATGGATGCATCTCGCACATTTCTCACCTGTTCACTCACTCACTCACTCACTCACTCACTCACTCACTCACTCACTCACTCACTCACTCACTCACTCACTCACTCACTCACTCACTCACTCACTCACTCACTCACTCACTCACTCACTCACTCACTCACTCACTCACTCATTCACCGTTACTGCTCGCCTCCACCCGCACATACCCCTCACTCACGCCGGAACGCCGGAACGCCGGGACGCCGGAACGCTACTCACCGACAGGCTCGTGTTTGATCTGCTTCATGCGTTTGGCGGCGGCCTTGACCTTGGGTCGCGCGCCGATGCCGTCCCCGAACGGCTGGCCGGCACCTGCAGCGGACACCCCGGCCAGGCAGGCCGCACCGGTCAGGCTGAGAGATGGGGCTGAGAGATGGAGCTGAGAGATGGGGCTGAGAGATGGGGCTGAGAGATGGGGCTGAGAGATGGGGCTGAGAGATGGGGCTGAGAGATGGGGCTGAGAGATGGGGCACAGACAGGGGCACAGGTGGGGCACAGGTGGGGCACAGGTGGGGCACAGGTGGGGCACATGTGGGACACAGGTGGGGCACAGGTGTGGCACATGTGGGGAACAGGTGGGGCACATGTGGGGAACAGGTGGGGCACAGGTGGGGCACAGGTGGGGCACAGGTGGGGCACAGGTGGGGCACAGGTGGGGCACAGGTGGGGCACATGTGGGGCACATACAGGGACAGGGGTGGGGCACAGGTGGGGCACAGGTGGGGCACAGGTGGGGCACAGGTGGGGCACAGGTGGGGCACAGGTGGGGCACAGGTGGGGCACAGGTGGGGCACAGGTGGGGTACAGGTGGGGTACAGGTGGGGTACAGGTGGGGTACAGGTGGGGCAGGGATGGGTCTATGTACGAAACATGAGAAATAAGTCATTTGGCCAGGTGAAATCGCGAAGTTTTACATTTATAAAACAAATGAGTAGTTCATTACAAAGACGTGGCCATGAAAGAATGCTTGAACTGATGTAAAACGTGAAAAATTCAGAACCAGTACAGCCTGTTCTTTGTTAGCAACTGATGTCACAAATAGTTGAACTAGATACAAAAATGTCACAATCATGACAGTAGTGTAAATAAAAGGACAAACAAAGTGGGCTAAAGTACATCTAATCTAAGCTGAACCAGAAAGCTCAGCCACAGCAGGCGAGCACAAAAGTATGGATAATTAGCATATAAGCACCATGCACCAGGCGAAGAACTCATGCAGACTTCTTATACAAAACAAACATGCAGGCTGGGTCAAAACACCAACTGAAAATATGCAGAAAATATTAAGCATAAAGAAGGCATGAAGGCACGACACAACACAAATAATAGTCACTGGAATCTAGCTACTTCCATACAAACCAGGAAAGACGAGACAAAAGTCAGCATCAAACGTAATCAAAACTGATATGGGTTGAAAATGGGAAAACTATCCTCACAATAATGTGGGTGCAACACCACACACTTCATGCTTCGAACTTAACTTATTCTCGTTATTTGTTTTTCAGAAGGAGCCTCTGTGTTCGCCTCGCACATTCTTTTGTCAATGGTGTAGCATCATCATAATCAAGGATGTCGTTTGAAGCATCTCACTGGCTGATGTTAAACAGGTTGAAGGAAACCCACTCTAAATAAACAGCCTTTATTGAAACCGCGAAAATTGGTAACTGCAACAAGCGTATTGATACAGCAGGGCGGAGGAAGTATGGGGATGGGGCACGGGCCAGTATCAAATCTATTCTCAGCACAACATTCGACAGTCAGAAAATAACGGCACGCAATCTGCCAACATCTGATTGGCCCACCGAGAGGATATGATCTGCCTCGGCGTATCGGCCACCATACTCTCTCGGCGCGCAACTGTTGGGAAGACAGGTTGATCCGGGCAAGAGCAGGTCTAGGGGATTCATTTCAAAATCAGGCCCGGAAATCCCTCCTGAAGGAGGGTCGTACATGCTGAGAGCCCTGCGCTCGCTTCTCATTCCAGCACCCAAAGTGGCCTTAAAATATGATACAATAGGTCCAACACCGTAACGATCAAATATGTCTAAAAACTATCTGGTCTTTCCAGCGTTGTATCACCTCACATTGCACAGTCAAATCAGCACACTGATATCTCCGTGTAGGAAACTATCTCAAAATTCACGTCTCCAATATCTCAAAGGGCCTTAATGAAATTACCCTGTCAAATAGCAAGTATCTGCATATATATATATATATATATATATATATATATATATATATATATATATATATATATATATATATATATATATATATATATATATATATATATATATATATATATATATATATATATATATATATATATATATATATATATATATATATATATATATATATATATATATATATATATATATATATATATATATATATATATATATATATATATATATATATATATATATATATATATATATATATATATATATATATATATATATATATATATATATATATATATATAATGTGTGTGTGTGTGTGTGTGTGTGTGTATGTGTGTGTGTGTGGGGGGGGAGGGGGGTAAATTGATCAACAGGCTGGTAAAAGGCTTTTGTATGACAGGATTTGAATAGCAGGTTGATATAATATGAACCACTCCAAGGTGCTTTCTCCCTGCCTCCACCACCACAGCAACAGTCACAACCACCACCATCACCACCACACCACCAACCACAACCACCAGCAACAGCAGCAGAGGAAGCGACTATGGTAGTAACCGAAGCATCCCGGAGAGCCAGCTGAAAGCGATCCAGGGAGAGTGGAGGTAACGGTGGAGGTGGACCAAACTACCACCAGTCGCCGACACCCGTGGAGCAGGGACGCCAGACACGGGCAGAGACAGGGGACAGGCGCCCCAAGCCAAGCCAAGCGACCACCGCCTTCCCCGCCACCGCCACCGCTCCGGCACCCGGCCTGAAAGGGAGCTCGGAGGTAACAACTCACTGGCGCCCTGGTCGCCGCCCAGGTTATCGGTTAGATACCGCTGGAGCCGGCCGGAGTTGCGCGCCATCTTCCGTTTCTTCTCCTCTATACCATCTGTAGGGGTGGTAACACAGGGTGTGGTTAACAAGAGTGGTGTGAACGGCTATCCTCCTCACAACGCACACACGACCACAATCATACAGACACCCTTCCCCGCTCTCACACATGGCCACAATCATACAGACACCCTTTCCCTCTCTCACACACGGCCACAATCATACAGACACCCTTCCCCGCTCTCACACACGGCCACAATCATACAGACACCCTTCCCCGATCTCACACATGGCCACAATCATACAGACACCCTTCCCCTCTCTCACACATGGCCACAATCATACAGACACCCTTCCCCGCTCTCACACATGGCCACAATCATACAGACACCCTTCCCCTCTCTCACACACGGCCACAATCATACAGACACCCTTCCCCTCTCTCACACACGGCCACAATCATAAAGACACCCTTCCCCTCTCTCACACACGGCCACAATCATACAGACACCCTTCCACAAGTCATACAGACACCCTTTCCCTCTCTCACACACGGCCACAATCATACAGACACCTTTCCCCGCTCTCACACATGGCCACAATCATACAGACACCCTTTCCCTCTCTCACACACGGCCACAATCATACAGACACCCTTCCCCTCTCTCACACATGGCCACAATCATACAGACACCCTTCACCGCTCTCACACATGGCCACAATCATACAGACACCCCTCTCCTCTCTCACACACGGCCACAATCATACAGACACCCTTCCACAAGTCATACAGACACCCTTTCCCTCTCTCACACACGGCCACAATCATACAGACACCCTTCCCCAAGTCATACAGACACCCTTCCCCAAGTCATACAGACACCCTTTCCCTCTCTCACACATGTACCACAATGAAGTGTCTAATTTTTGATAGCAAATCAAACGAACTCATTTCATACATCACTGTGAAACTAACTACACCGCGTATACACCAGCTCATACAAACGACTAGATTCGTCAATGCATACATCACAACTAGTTTACCGACTAGTTTACCGACTAGTTTACCGACTAGAATACGGGGGTCGCACCGGGGTTCGCGTTGCCTCAGCTACCTCACTACAAAACAAAGTAAACGCACCACGGCAATGCCTGCACTGAACCGAGTTCTCGTGGGGAATACACAAGTGTCCGTGATATAAACACCGATCAGCCACCACCACGGCGCTTCGGAGCGAGCGCGGCGAGCATTGTGCGACTACTGCGTCCACCGCAGGTCTGTCTCGCCGTCACCGTCACACTGAGCGGACGACTCGGTCGCCCAGCAGTCAGCCGTCAAGGCCAGTCGGCCGTCCGGATACGTGCGCTCTCGACCGGCGGGAGGCGTCGTCGCACTCCGTCTCATACCCACTCACGCATCGAGATCGCACCGCGGCTGTATACGTCGCAACGACCAACGCGTCTCTGCCTTAAAAGGTGCAGACTCGCACGGCTCTAACTCAGCACGCAGAGACCAACGCGTCCGCACACGCAGGGCACAGCTCCGCGCACAAAAGTTCCCGTTTTGCATAGCGCTGATCGCAGTTCTACGGAAGGAGGCAGAGAGTGACCGCTGCCCACAGGCAGAGACCGAGACTGAGCACATAGTTCCGGCTCACAAAGTTCCGGCTAGAACACAAAGTTCCCGCTCCGTACAGTGTTGAGAGCCGCTCAACAGACAGAAACCAAGAGAATGGGCACCGTTCTACAGAGACCGAGACAGAGGCTGCTCTATACAGTCGAGAGACCCAGAGAATGGGCGCCGCTCTACACATACAGATCCAGCACCGTGGTCGGTATTGACGTCACACTTCCCCAGCGGCGGATCCAAGCCCCGTAGATCTCCTCATCGACGTGCGTCGGCTTCGGCGGCGGTGCGCTGACATTGTTATCCACGTCGAAGTACGCCAGACTGGTCTCGTCAAACTCGGACGCTGACGCCAGCGGGGCCACGCCCGCGTACAGCGCCATCTGTTCGACGCGGTCGTAGTTTCCGTTGTTGAAATCGGCCGCCAGGAGGCCGCGGCCGGGGCTGACTGTGGACGAAACAGCAGAGGGAGTCGCGTATCTCCTCAGCAGAATCTCCGCTTTGCTCGGCGCCTCCACTTGCGAGTTCCCCGGCATCGGTAGCGCGTAGTCTGCTGAATCTACATCTCGCTTGACGCGGTAATGTCTCTTGGGCGGCAGCGGCGGCTGCAGTGGCTGCAGTGCCGGCTGGGCGGGGGCGGGGACGGCGCCGTCCTGCGGCAGGTCGCCCAGCACGGCTGAGGCCAGCTCGGCCGAGCGGCGCCCGTCGGCGGACGAGCACCGCTTGGCGCTCGGCTCGTCCCCGCCCTCCCAGCTGAGTAGGCGGTGGAACAGCGAGACGTGCGTCTTGGCGCGCTTGAATGACCAGAATGGCCTACCTGAGTCCAGCGGTGTGAACGTGAAGGGACGCGCCTCGCTGCACTGCTTGTCGGACGTTCGGCGAAGCTGGATCTGCGCGCGCACCGGCGCCTCCAGCTGCAGAAAAAGGGAGCATTAAGTATGTAGCCTGTATGGAACTGGCATGTCACTAATGCACATTGCAGAAGAGGGGGGGGGGGGGGGGGGCAATTCAGGTCAAAACGTACAAGGGCGCCTCCAGCTGGACAATAAGGGGTCAGGTCAGACCCAGAGTAGTCTGAGGGAAACTATCAGGTCGCAGACGCCTCTAGCTGCACAAGATGAGTGGGTCAAGACAACGGCGGAATCGACCGTGGGCATCTGTCGGGGTTAACCCGCGAGACGCTGGGGGCTCCCGCCCCGGCCTTTTCGGCGATATGACAAAAACGTGCAGAGATAGCAACTTGAATGCCCCAGAGGTTGGAAGGTATCCAAGAGGCCCCAGCGGCTGCCGAGTTAGGAGGCACGAACACGTCCCTAATAACCGTCACAAGGGTTAGGAGGCCCGAACACGTCCCTTATAACCGTCACAAGGGTTAGGAGGCACGAACACGTCCCTTATAACCGTCATAAGGATTAGGAGGCACGCACACGTCCCTTATAACCGTCACAAGGGTTAGGAGGCACAAACACGTCCCTTATAACCGTCACAAGGGTTAGGAGGCACAAACACGTCTCTTATAACCGTCACAAGGGTTAGGAGGCACAAACACGTCCCTTATAACCGTCACAAGGGTTAGGAGGCACAAACACGTCCCTTATAACCGGGTTAGAAGGCACGAACACGTCCCTTATAACCGTCACAAACAACGCCGCCGGCTCACTGATGAACGCAACGACAGAGAATGGAACCTGACCGCCAGAGCAGCACTACACCCGATCGAAATGGGCAAGTATTGTGAGTCGCTGTTGTTGGATATTCACACTAATGTTTCCATACCCTGCAGTCTACACTAAATATAGCCGGCAATTATATCACGTAGGCATATCGTGGTGAAAACCTCAAGGCAGGTCACAGTCATGATCGCGATAACGTAAGGCACAGTTCCAGGAAACCAAACTTAACTTAAACTTTCCCAACGATTACACTATTCATACCGCGTGTGTCGCTCACATTCTCTGCTGCATCACGCTACCATTGGCTTCACCAAACAGAGTACCCAAATCCACATCCAGCCAAGTGGCCCTCTGCTTGCACCAGTGCCACACGCCGCACCACACCAAACTACAACCCCACCCTCCCACCTCTTCAATCCCACCCTCCCACCTCTTCAACCCCACCCTCCCACCTATTCGGCACTATACAGACATTCAATAGACCCCAACACGTCCTCCTATAGCGGCTCACGAGGTACCGTCCCCTCACACAGACCTCCAGTGCGGCGTAGCGTGGTGTCTTGAAGCAGATTGCAACCTGTTTGTGCACATCGGCCGGCAGAAACTCCCCAAAAGCCTCCCAGTGTAGTCGGTTGTCGCGAACCTCGAAGAACCGTACCTCAATATCATCTGTCAAACGTGGAAGGCGGGTGTGGAGACATGTCAGCTGAAAGTTCACGAATAGTGTTTCAGAGACCGAATTATTTTCCCACGATGTGGCGTTCGCATTTTGAGGAAGGGTTCTTAAAATGCGCGTTTTCTGTAATAAGTTTGGAGAAGGGTCGTTAAAGGGACTGTCCCACATTCCCAAAAGTTGTAAAATGTACGCCGCTTGTGGTGCAAAATATGAAGTAATTGCTGCCGAACACGATTATGACATTTATTTCTCGCAAACAGTGCTCAATTTCATAAAAAAGTTAAGTTTTAATATTTGGTTTGATGACGTCACATTGAGCTCTAGAGAGCTAAACAGAAATAATTTACGCTGACAAAGTATGGGCGCAACTATTTCGAGCCAATTCTGGCGCTTTGAATACAAAACAAACCAATTACCAAACCAATGAAACGTAGCAAATATCTCCACGGTTCACCTTAAAACACGTCGACTATCATTACCAGTTGGGTAAAGAGAGACGACGCTGTCGGTTTAGAGGCCCTATTCAAATACACATGGGCCTTATTTTTTACAGATGTCAAAATCAAACTCGAATACCTTTTTGATTAGATCATTGCGGTTGTTTTAACTGCTACCATACTTAATTTCAATGCCAAGCCATCAAAATGGCTATCTCAACTCGAATATAATGTTAAGGTGGGATAGTCCCTTTAAATTCACGCGGTGAAAAGACGACACTTGTCAGCGTGGCGCAGTCGCTTGTTCCTTGGTGAACAGCATTCGGTATTGCCTTCCTTACCTTTGGTCACTTTGTCACAGAGCAGAATGATATCCTTCCCTCCAGCTACGGAGGCTGAACAATCGGACATCTTGAATATCACCAGATCACACATAGACTCTGAAATGGAATAACGCCATTGTCATCACTAAAATCACCCAAGGCGTCGTAGCAGTTCATACCTAAATAAGGCATCACATATACAATACATGTCTCAATGTACATTTTTCAGATTACTGAAAATGTGCTTTTGGCATTTCATCACACATGGACGTATTTGCGCAGAAAATACATTAATTTCGCCATATAACCCGTTCAAGTAGCTTGTGCTGCCCTAGGGTGCAGACCTACAGACAGTATCTAATCGCTATCTTGTTACGTTACCATGCGACGATCAATGACGCCAAACATAAGCTCGTTCAATCAGCTCGTATGACCAAGTATCTGATGTCATTTCATATCTTTCAAGTGCAAAATCGCCAGAAAATCCCAAGCCATACACAAAATCAATCCAGCCGCACTTTTTAGAACGAGGCAGCTGTTCAATATTTTATAAAACAAAAACATAGGCAACTAGCTCGGGATTTTCGGGGAACAGAATATGTGCTGTCATAACAAGTTTGACAGTAAAACGGAAGTAGTCTAAATCTAATAATTCGTACGGTAAAACATAATTTCATAAACATAAA
>JAXIVJ010018390.1:0-23372 GCA_036785665.1 Chirona hameri | reverse complement strand
ATTTTTGAATTTTCGAACGTCACGTCATATATCAATTTCCAATTAAATCTCTATCGATTCCTATTAGTTGTGTTAAAATCGGTGGATAAACATCAAAGCTATGTTGGATCAAAAATACCACTACAATTTGTAGTTTTGCTCCCCTGTTGCCCCCCTATCCAAAATTTAGATATTTGTGTTTTTTATAAATGATCGTGTTGAGGGGAACCAAACACCGTTTCATTTTTGAAATTTGACGAGTAGATCTCGAGATCTCCGGGGGGCGGAATCCGCCCCCCCCCTCCCCCCTGTTACAAATAGGGGTAGCCAGGGGCCTGTTACAAACAGGGTTCAGTGGCAAAACAGCTAAACACCCTCAAGTGATAGCTCCATATGTACCGAAAACCTACTCACTAAAATCATCATGTCCAGATCAATGCACACCCAGCTAAGACACGAAGGAAATAAACGGGCTCCTACGGTTCCCATGGCTCAGCAGAAGCGAACATTTCTCCCGCCAGCAGGCAAGGCTACCTACCGCCAGGGCGCACAGCCCGGCGCAGCCGGGCGGTCGGCTGAGATCCCGCGGGCGGCGGCGGCGGCACTGACAATGACGGGTTCCACTGTACACCATTCCACCGTGTCCCCGGGACGTCGCTCAACTAGCGTTTCGTCGCACCACTGGCTATGGTGAGACATCTACCGGGCGATATTTGAACCAATAGTTCCCGGAAGATAGATGTCCTCGGTGTTCTATTTTTGGAGGTCGCAAGCTTTGGCTGCCACTACTTTGTATGTGGCTGGATACCACGATTTTAGCTGCTGCTAGCTTGGATGATGACGATGTCCCCTACCGGGGCGAAATTTGGATGCCGCAAGCGTTGGATGGTGCTGTTTTGGATGGTACAAGCATTGAATGCTACAACTTTGAACGCTTCCATATACACCCGTTGTAGCAGAATGGGCTTATGGGGAATCGTTACTAAATTGGCCTATATGAATGTAGTTTTTACTCTGGTCGGTTCGGCTAAGATCCAAAGGAGCGTCTAAATAAAATGTGGACAACTAAATGAACACAATATGCTCTGAACGCAAATTGATATGAACAAGAGAATGAGCAAAGCGAACTCCGCAAAGCATATTATTGTGACTTGTGGTACTACGGCTCTTCGAAGTTGGGCGACAAAATATTTTTTTACCATGCAAATCGCGTATTTCTTGAATTGTTCGTCTTTTACGCTAAACTATTCATACTCAGTCATAATATTTAACTTTTGAGGATGGCAAAAGAAAGGCCACTTAATTTCCAACATGTTGACGCCAAGTTTGTCAGATTGGTTTAAAACTGATGCGTGTTGATTTTGTTACACCGTGTCCGCAAAACCGGTCCCGAGTCGGACACCCTGCCATACAGAGCTGTCGCGACAGACGGTCCGCGCCGCCAGACATGGCAGCAGGGAGGTCGCATGGGTGGAGAAGACAGGGGTACAGCTGTCGCGACAGATGGTCTGCGCCGCCAAACATGGCAGCAGGGAGGTCGCATGGGTGGAGAAAGACAGGGGTACAGCTGTCGCGACAGATGGTCCGCTCCGCCAGACATGGCAGCAGGGAGGTCGCATGGGCGGAGAAAGACAGGGGTACAGCTGTCGCGACATATGGTCCGCGCCGCCAGACATGGCAGCAGGGAGGTCGCATGGGTGGAGAAAGACAGGGGTACAGCTGTCGCGACAGATGGTCCGCGCCACCACACATGGCAGCAGGGAGGTCGCATGGGCGGAGAAAGACAGGGGTACAGCTGTCGCGACAGATGGTCCGCGCCGCCAGACATGGCAGCAGGGAGGTCGCATGGGCGGAGAAAGACAGGGGTACAGCTGTCGCGACAGATGGTCCGCGCCGCCAGACATGGCAGCAGGGAGGTCGCATGAGCGGAGAAAGACAGGGGTACAGCTGTCGCGACAGATGGTCCGCGCCGCCAGACATGGCAGCAGGGAGGTCGCATGGGTGGAGAAAGACAGGGGTACAGCTGTCACGACAGATGGTCTGCGCCGCCAGACATGGCAGCAGGGAGGTCGCATGGGTGGAGAAAGACAGGGGTACAGCTGTCGCGACAGATGGTCCGCGCCGCCAGACATGGCAGCAGGGAGGTCGCATGGGCGGAGAAAGACAGGGGTACAGCTGTCGTGACAGATGGTCTGTGCCGCCAGACATGGCAGCAGGGAGGTCGCATGGGTGGAGAAAGACAGGGGTACAGCTGTCGCGACAGATGGTCCGCGCCGCCAGACATGGCAGCAGGGAGGTCGCATGGGCGGAGAAAGACAGGGGTACAGCTGTCGCGACAGATGGTCTGCGCCGCCAAACATGGCAGCAGGGAGGTCGCATGGGTGGAGAAAGACAGGGGTACAGCTGTCGCGACAGATGGTCCGCGCCGCCAGACATGGCAGCAGGGAGGTGGCATGGGTGGAGAAAGACAGGGGTACAGCTGTCGCGACAGATGGTCTGCGCCGCCAGACATGGCAGCAGGGAGGTCGCATGGGCGGAGAAAGACAGGGGTACACCGGATCTCTGCAGAGTAGATGTGCGCAACATATAGCATAAATATGTGCCAGGAAGACTTCGATGAGGACTTGATTTTCCCTATTATATCTTCCACATGGCGATCAGATGAGTTTTGTGTGACGCTCTTGCCTCCACCTTCATCACGTCATTCGACGACGAATTGTAAGCTATTCTTCTCTCTGTGTGTTGATTGGAAACCTTCTCGGCATCAGGAATCAGCCGCCGGGCATATCCTATGACTTCGGTGATATCGGAAATGACACAGTGTAGGCCAGTCTCGGGCTTCATGAACGAGCTGAGAATCATTTCCGCTTGCTATCGGATATCCCTTTCGCCACAGGTGATACATCGAGTTTTAAACCTCGTCCTTTCGACCATCATCCTATGGTTGAAATGGTCGCGCTGTCCGATCAAACACTCACAGTATAGTCTGAGACCTGAGGCGCCGTAGCCCCTCGTGAGGGTCACGGGTCCGGCATTTCGACAGGCCACGAAATCGATCAGTTTTTCATCAGCATAACCTCCAGACTATTATCATCTTCTGGATGGTAGGCGAGGCCGGGGGCATCGCAAGTCAGCTTCTTGACGTCAGATAGTCTACGGCAGTGAGTATCAGCGGCAAGGCTATGGTGAACTCCCTTTGATGACCAGCATGGCTCGTTACCCCCTCCCCCATTGCGCAGACCGCAGTTCTCGGCTTCAAGCTATGCGGTACAGCATAACTTTCCGCAGTCCGCCCCTGTAGCTCAGTTGGGAGAACGCTGGGCTTCTGACCTCACCCGGTAGTGGCAGCCCGGGTTCGAGTCGCTTGGGCGCTCGCTATTTTCCCCTGATTGGGATGGTTGTGGCCGGTGGTAGCGGTCGCACTCAAGCTCAGGTAACGTCAGAAGGCGGGGCGGACCGTGTCCAGGTATGTCGGGCACGTAAAACTTCCGCTTCTAAATTCTGCCGGACGCCAGGAATTGCTTGAGCAGGTGGTGGGGTCAGGGCCTGCGCAACAAGCTATGCTTAGCGCGGGGCCTGACCTCGGAAATATACCCATTCAAAAACATTCGGACTAAATTTATTTATAAAAAAAAATAACTTCAGGCGTTTACTACTAGTGCCATCTCGGGATAGGAATATAAGTAGAGATGTACAGCGGTTCTCAGCGACCAGCGCATAACAAGGCGCACACCGCAACACAAAGCTGATAATAATTTATCATTTTTTTGTGAATATGTTGTTTTATCAAATCAACAATGACAATCCGACAAGCGATTTGTGTACACATTAACCCTATTCCCTGCGTGGGGCAGATTATGCCCCCGTGGTTTTCCACTTGCCGCTTCTAAACCGTTAGGCCTAGCGTCCTGAAACTTTGCGACTTTTCCCAAAATTGAATGGCGCGTGTTGTATCAACATTTTGAGATACAAAATTGGTCCAGCAGAGGTGGTACCAGGCTCCTGTTTTGGGGAGGGTGTTACGGATGCGGTTTTGCGGCGCATACATCCTTCGTGGTTTGCAGTGCAATAAATGCGTCAGAAACAATTTAAATATAATATACATCATAAATACTGGGATTGAACATATTTTTTTTTGGGGGGGGGGGGCAGAGGCACACTCCGGTACACAAAATGGGAGGCGATACCCTCCCTCAAATTAGGTCCAACTTCAAATTAGCAAGATGATAAAAAGCGTTGCGCGCATGGTGCCCCCCTCCCTCCGTTGTTTTCCTGGATCCGCCTATGCGCAACATATTACACTTAACAAATTACAACAAATAATGTCCGCATGTGACGTCCATGTCGTCTCAAACAATCACGAACAACACATATTTGTATTAGAAAATCCCTCCATTTTACATCCCCTGAATTCGGCTATCATTTTTTTAATTTTTAATTTCGTCTTTTGATATATTGAGGACCAGTACATTTGAAGCTAAAAAACTTTAGAACATAAAAGTCAGTCAAGCCACATGGCCGCAATGGCCTTAAAAAAACACCCAAAATTGTCGTTTTTTTTGCCCCCTGCCCCCCCCCCCCATTTTGAACAAAAACAAAATGTCGGGATCCAAAATGTCATCTTGTCATGACGAATAGAATGGCGTTTTTCCATTGAAATCGACCGAGCGGTTCTCGAGAGGGCAGAATCTGCCCTGGTGGTGGGGGGGGGGGGGCAGAATTCCCCCCCTACCTCAGGAGGGGCATCCCACATTACTAGCGATTGTCATGGAAGTGGAAAACGCAGTTGCGGTACTGCCCTCCGGAGATGATCTCTGCTGGCAGGCCGGCGCTACCCTGGCTCGTCTGGTTGCGCGTCTGGGACAGCACTGTTGGCCCATGCTGCTGCACTCCTGAGACTCGCTCTCCGTCCATCCTTGTCCGTCCCAGTCTCCACCTCCACATCCCAGCGCATTGGAATCCACATTGAAATCATCCATTTTGACTTAAAACATGATTCGAAAACTAAGTCTGAATAGGTATTACAGATAGGTCCTGCTTCTCAAATCTCAATCCCACAATGCAAAATCCTGTCGCTGGCCAGTCCAGGCAAAGACAAAAGAGCACGCGTGTATTAACTTAAGTTAACGCACGCTCGCGCTTATAATGTTCGGCATCCTCGAAATTCTCACATAATACTACATTGCCCAATCTTACCAAGTGCCGTACGGCATATTGGTGCGCCGGCCTCCGCAACTATTAAAACCCGGGATCGAGCCGGGGACACGCCGATCTTCAGTCTAACGTTCTCCCCACTGAGCTATTTTGACAATGAGCCTGGACAAACCAAACACCGTGTTTCCTTTAGTACGGCATTCTGAGCACTCCATTCACGGCATGCCGTACTTACCCATTCATGGCATTTGGTAATATTGGTCCCAGAGACGTATAAAGGCCTTATCTGTCTAATCTATTTTTATCTCCCAACGAAATGGACCTCTAGGCACACTGCCGGTTCAGCTATGACTTCGTTCACTCACGGCATAACTTTGGGTGTGTGGTCGAAAAGAGAAGCTCATTAAATAATAGCAACCAGATGGAAACTGCGCTAAATTAGCTTGTAGACTAGTTTTGCGAAAATCACATCAAAATGTACGCATCCAAAGCTTAACAATTGTGGCACCCATCGTTTGTAACACAAGCATGTTTCGTTGCTACGGTTTATTTCCCTAAACCTCACATCAAATATGTATCGATCCCATTCACCAATGCTTAAAGAACCCGCCGGCCGGGCCTCAAACTGCACCACTTGGCAAACATAATGGCAAATGTCACTCACTGCATTAGGACATTGACAACAAACAACAAACAAACAGAGAGACGGAGACGCCCTAACAGCCACAAACACCGTCAACGTGACCCAAGACACAAACTGAACGGACGTGGCAATGTCAGGTGAGACACATCGAGTTGCTCTTAAAGAGATCCATGTCATAGTGACGACAAGCTCTGGCATTAGCGTTGTGACGAAAACTACACGCTAAAGCTCCTGGGATCGCCTCAAACAAGGATGCTAGTCGGGGAGCACTTCCTCTATTATGAGTGTAATTCGAAAAGTCTATAATCCACCTGTAAACAGAGTTGGATGATTCTAAGAAAACTTGTACAAGTTTTTTAACCTGACTGCACACAAACTATACTTCGCCCGACCGACTTAAATGTATCGTTACAACAGGCTATGCCAATGGCAGGTGCCCACGATATTTATACGTTTGTTTTTAGATGAGGATTCCTGACTACAACGGGACTGTTACTGCTCCAACTCCTTTATTCTGAAACAGGAAATGTGATACCAAACTGAAACACCGATGGTTTGAATAAACCCCTTTAACAACCCCCTATACCAAGCATAGCAACGGTAGTAATGGACCCGGGAGTTACATCTGAAGAGGTTCAATTTCCTTTACAAAGGATACTCTCGGATCCGTGCTATACATTGCTACAGCATTTGTTCTAAACCAGGCAGGTGAGCTGTTGATGGGATGCACGCCCCCCGTAATCTGAAACACAACCCGATATCAATCGCAACTCTATCGCATCGCATGGTGACACGAAGGTACAAAACTCAAGAAAAGTCACAATATTAGTACGCACGCCTTCCACAACCTGTCAAATTACGATAGCGCAAGCTACCATCAAATCCAGCACAACGACTCGCGACAAGATAGCAACTTTGTGTTACACCCGTAACTCTCGAGTGACATCACATACCCACCAACCTTGGTGTATTTACTATATGGTCCTGGGGCGTCCAGCGCTCTCCAAAGGACTGGTGACGTCACATATCAACACTGAGTGACGTCACACTATCGTCCCAAGGCGGCCAGCGCTCTGTAGTGGTCACGTGACACACAGCCAGCCAATGACGGCCCAGAGTCGCGCACAGCGCGTTCCTTAACTCGAGTGACGTCATAATCAACAGTGACGTCATATTAAGGTCCTGAGGCGTGCAACGCTCTCCAGTGGCAGCATGACGTCATATATCGCCAGTGACGTCACAAATATGGTCCTGAGGCGGTCGTCGCTATCCAAGGCATCCAATCAACAACACTTGGCTAGCTGTTTAGGAGAGATCTATATACTATCTATCTACAGTATCGACCTTTATTAGAACCGGGCGTCTCTACACAGGCAGCAACCAACACCTGATATGGCCTCCAACAATACCGACCAAACCTGCTGCGTGTTAACCACAATGTACAACACCCCACTCAACTCTACGGTGTAACGATCTCCAGCCAACAGCATCATCATTTCGTCCGCGCGTATTTACACGCCGACTCACCGGTTCAGTATTATCCCAACACGACCCATGCTGGACCGACTACAGTATCCGGATTCCTTCTACACCGAGCCATCCCACAGGCTGTAACGTACAGTACGGACCCATCCCACAACGTGCAACCATCGTACAAGTCTAGATGGTTTGCACTGCCACACAATGACCAAAGGTGCGCGGCGCCAAGATAGGCTATCCGAAACAGAGGCGACAACTCCCGACGTCTGTGCGCATGGGTAATATATATATATATATATATATATATATATATATATATATATATATATATATATATATATATATGTTTGTTCTGACTGTCCACGATATATCTTTTGTAACACGGCTTGTGTTCATCGTAGCCATAATGTAGCGCGGGAAGTTTACCGCACGCTGGTTGTTTACCGAGGAAGTTACATTGTAAAAACTCCGGTAGCATCAGTGAAAAGTGTGAATGTCGACCTGTTCAATTATTAATTGTATTACCATGGTTAGCTTTAGATAGGCTAAGCGACTCAGCACGAAACCCACATTTTGGGCTGTCAACTCGTCCCTTAAATAAACTAAGCAAGCAAGTTATTTCCTAGAGGTGGCAATTCGTATATCTGCCGGCACTGAACACTTTAATTTGTATCGGTGCTGACAAATTGTCCACGAAAACAGTTAACTATGTCTACCAATGGAAAATCAGCAAAACAAATTAACGTGGGATAATATTCCACGTATAGTTATTTAAATTGTACCCAGTCCGTGGAACTCAATAAGTCCATAATTCGCAAGAAAGCCAAATATGACGAGATCAGTAAGTAAGATTTGGAGAAGAAGAAAAAAAGTTTTTTGGCCTTTTTATGGTCCACCAGCGTGAAAGCGAGAGCATTGACATATGCATTCACATACGTGAACTGGAATACGTACTTACTCTATTGTTTATAAATTGACAAATTCCAAAGGCTATCTATTGTAAACCATGTTCCCGGAAAATTAAGCTAAATGAGTAGTGCGAGGCTCTTTGGCCATACTGCTGAGACCAAATATGCCAGCAACAGCGAACCGCTAAACATAGTCAGCATTGGCCGTCACAATAGGAAATGTCATTCTGGTGTATATCGCCACCTATCGTCCACACGCAAAACCAATGCTTAAGAAAACTCCCGCTAGGAGCGCTACAATCGACTACGCCTCGCTTCAGCATCATTCGTGACGGTATTCGTACGTGGGTACATCAACATATCTACAAATAACATCTCCAAATCTACGTACCGACATGACTTCGCACTCTCAGCAGCCTATACAACAGTGCGAGCATGGCGTAGTATTACTACCGGCAGACCAAAGTCGCCAGCCGTACCTATATGATGCAGTTAGGTAAGTTCGAACGTCTCCTGAAACGAGTCTGGTCACATCAGTCATACGACCGAAATTGCTCTTAAAGGAAATAGTTCACCTTGGATTTTTTTCTCCAAAAAAGATTTGATTATATTTTGAAATACAATAAATTTGTATATTGTCAAAAATGGCCATACATCGCGCCGATTCAGGACAGAAGGTCGTAAATTATTCATTTTATCAAAACTATATACATACTCTCTGAATCAGAGTCCTAACGTCACGCGAATGAGAAAAAAAATGGTTCAGCCAATCAGATTCGAAAGTAGTCGCGTAAGGATAGACTCGCATCAGAGATGTGCCAACCGGCGGCCGGCGATTCGCTTGCTAGCACCAGCTGCAAGCTGATTGGCTGATGAGTGATGGTATAGCCTCTGCCCGGGCTAGATCCAGCACCACATTCTTTCGCCAAAAAAATCAAATATGTTCGGCTGGAGAGTCTTTTCAGTCAAGAAAACTTGCAGATAGGGGTTTCCCAACACGGGCTACAAAACTGTTATCTCAGTTTAAAACTAATGTTGAAGGTGAACTATTTCCTTTAAAATCACTTGAAATCAAATCGGCTTCAAACAGAAACGTCCTCAGCAGAGCAGCAACGGTCACCAGAAACCCGACGCAGACTTCCCGCGTGGTAAAAAAAGAGTTGCTTTTAGAGTTTAAGAAGCAAATTAAAAGTGCAAGAAGATATAGGGAAATAAACCTACGCGAAACTGTCTTGCAGATGACGCTAAATGGGCATCGACATTGGATACTTTAAGATAAGCTTGAATTCATACGGATGTGAATAAAATGTATGCCTGCCGGACATCAAAGAAAACAATTTGTCGTTCCATTGCTTTTTACACCAATATTTCCCTCACCAACTTTTTGCTTTTTACACTAACATTTGCTGCGCCTGAAATGGACGAAATATAGCACGACACACTACACACACGCACATCTTTCATCTCTCATCACCTTACCCTACAGTTTATCAAAACGTGGACAGCTGTGCGTATAAAATACCAGTAAATGTAGCAACATTCACCTTGTGAGCATTTCTTAGTGCGATTTACCCCAATGACACATCGTCACAAGCTATGTTCCTTGGAAGGAGACAGGAGTAACATCACCCGTCCCAGGCAAAAACCGATAAGGTGACTGTTCGTCTCGAGTCGATCATGAGGCGGAAATCATATGTCTTTCCACCCATGCAAAATCCAAAAATACATAGACGAGTCTTTCGGCGAATTCGAAAACCTCAATCACCAGCCGAGACCTCTATTGCGAGTTGGCAGAGCGTCACCCACGCCGACCGCCATCTCTCGGCCAGTCTACGAAACAACTTCCAGCAGTGGCGCCACCTATACTCTCGTAATATCTGGTGGCCGCCGCACCTGCCCTCTGTCGGCAGCCTTGAGAGCCGTGAGTTGCGCAGAGTGCGCCACCGTTGCGCAGATGGCTGTCGTCTGCAGTGTCTGGCAGTGTGCAGAGCGGCGCAGCGTCGAATCCGTCGGAATCTGGATCCTGATCGGCGCGCAGCAGCTTCCTGACTTCACCAGAGCCTGAAACCCCTGACGGTACTTAGCGTTAAAGAATGCGTAAAGCACGGGATTAACGCAGGAGTTGGACGCGCCCAGCCACTGCGCTATCGGCATGGCCACCGAAAGGATTCGGTCCAATCCCTCAGGCAGTTTCTCGAAGTCGGCGAACTTGACGAGGAGCCAGATGCCGTAGAGGGGCAGCTAGCTGAGGGTGAAGACTACGACGACCAGCATCAGCATCTTGACGACTTTGAACTTAGAGCGCTGCTGCATGCGCTTCAGCTGGATGTCCTTGGTATCGCCAGGGATCGCGCGCCTGCGGAGCACCAGGTGGAACAGGGGCGATTTTGTCAGATTTGCAAAAAGGTAGTGCTGAAAGCGGACAGAATCAGGAAGATGATACCTATATACATGATAATATTGCAAAGCACGTGCACTTGCGACTTACTTGCGATTAAAACCTTGACCTTAACCATGGCCATCGTATCACCTTGACACCCTGATTTAGACAATGGCGGATCGGGAACGGCATTTTGTTTTAGGGGGGGGGGGGGGGCAAATCCAAATAAGTCTTACATAATTATTAATAAAAAACTCATCATATTTTGCTCCCTTATGCATTGTTAGTTGATTTTTTTTAACTTTCCTTTGGAAAAGTTGTTTGGATTTTCTTCAAATCAGGAAAGTCAATTTTCGGTCGATCAGTTTTTCTCGGGTAAAATGGGTCCTTTGGCTCCCTGGGATCCAATAGTGGATCCAAGTGCTAAACCTCACAACGCCTGACTGACCTTGAAACCTTGATCCAGATGCCGACGTAGCAGATGACGATGAGCACCAGGGGCACCAGGTAGCACAGGAGGAGGTTGGCGGCGATGAAGAACATGCCACCATCGACGCCGTCGGGCCAGACCTCGTTACAGAGCATGGCGCCGCCTTGGGGATGGAGGTCGAAGAAGAGAGGCCACGGCATCATCAGCAGGGCGGGGAAGAGCCAGATGGCAGCGATGATGACGCGACGCGGGCGCGTCGCCGGGAGATGTGGCAACGGAGGCCGCAGCAGATGGCGAGGAATCTGCCGGCAGTGGAAGAGAGGGTCAGTGTTCTGCCATGGGAGTCACTTGAGATGCAGCGTTTCCGAGACGAGACTTTTTCGGCAATACAAGGCATGGTTAACACGCGCACTGCCGGAGGGGGGGGGGGGGGGGTGATTTACGCCCCCACTCCCTCCAGTTTTTCACGAATAGCGGGGAAATGGCGGCATCAATTATCCACACGGTGTAAAAATGTTTAACTCAGGTCATCTCAGGTCAGTTCACCAGGTCAAATCAAGTGACCCCACCTCCAAAAAAAATTGTGGTCGTGCCACATCCAAAGTGATTGGCCAAACGGTTTGAAACTCACAGAATGTCATCATGTGATAAGTACCTAGAATTTGTTTCTCATTTTGTTATATCGGTGACCTAAGGTACGGTCGATTTCGTGACCTCCTCATTATAAGTCAATAGGGAACAATTAAAACAAATACATCCATAGGAAATGGCTAAATTTGACCAATTGTCACAAGATCTTGTGCCAAATTCAAATGCACTCTTGTGCACTCTTGGGCCAAATTAAAAGTGCTATGTCACATTTGTGTTCTTTGACCTCTACAAGGTCAGCTCAGGTGACTCCCAGATCACGTATGGTTTTTCTTCAATAACTAGTTACCAAATAAAGGTAGAGCAATGAGGTTTGCACCATTGTATTCAGCTTGTCGAGACGAAAGTCAATTGATGTAAGCGTTGACCTTTACCTGACCGTGATCTGACCACAGGTCAGGTAAATTTCTGGATATGAACTAACCAGGTCACTTAAACCGCGAGTTACTGGGGTATATTTCATAACGCGAGTTTCCCCTCCCCCTCGGATCTCCGGAACTACTGGACCGAATGTACAAATCCAAACGGCATTCGATAGCCCTGGGAAATTTATCGAAGGAAACATAATATTGTTGACCTCGGGGTCACCGATGACGTCACAGGTCAGGTCAAGTACACCAATTTTTGACCGTGTCGGAAGGTCTCGATGGATGGAATTGTCGCGCAAAATTGCGATATTAAATGCATAAGCAGTCGATAAATCGGTATGATTCGTGTGTCTCACACTTCTAAGTACCTTTCTAAGCTGTTTATGACCAGCTAAGCTGTCAGGTCAAGGCCATCCGAGGTCACGAGGTCAAACTACAGATTACGGTCATTAGGCGTTGTAACACATGTTTATTTATTTTTTGCTCGTCTAGAACGCTAAAAATGATCTTAGAACATTGTTTGTTCCATATAAGTAGAAGTAAAAAGCAAAACCGGAAAAGCGTTTTTTATGCATAGTAATGCTGTGAGAGGTGGTCGATTTTTGTCATTTAAAGGTCATAAGTCAGTCATTTTTGAAGATGTCGACTTCAAATTTGGTACACATATTCACCGCACACGTTTGAATCACATATTCCGATTTTTTGATTGACTTTTTCTTGAAAATTTGTTAAAAAAAAAATGTATTTGGATTTCTCAAAATTTTGAATTAAAAAACACTCAAACATCCGAGATCGCAGTTTGGTAGCCCGGTCTACTGTCAGTAATTTGATGTAAGACAATTGAGTTTATATCAAACATCGTATCTGTGACAGCGTTTTCCGCAAACCATTATTTTGCAACAAAAACCGAAGAACATGACGTCACTCTGACGTCATTCCCGGTTGACCTATCATAACCTCATATTTTTGCTTTTGCCAACATGTGTGGAATTGATGTGAGAGAAGGTACTGAAAGTTTGGTGACGATACCGGTGTTCATTTAGGAGTTATTGCAAAATAACGAGAGGGGGCCAAAAATATCCCCCAGTAAGTCGCGGGTTAATATATGATGCGATGCGACTCTACGAGACATACACAATGCTGAAATATGTGTGTTACTCTATCGTGCTGCTGTCAAACGTTATTCCTTAACAACTATTCGGCAATTTTGGCAATGTTTCAAATTCAATGGCTTCTGCTCACCTAACTATTGTATTTAGGTAAATTCTGATAAAACTTTAACGGCAGAAAATTCAATTATCTTTCGAACTTTTTTCCGCGCGTCAAAAAAATGTGCAACAAAATTGCTCTTTTAGTTATTGAGATACACGGTTTTATCAAGGACACTCGTATATAGCAGAAGTCTGACTTTTTTTTCGTATATTTGTCACCACTACAGACACTCATTCATACATTTCAACATTCAGTATGAATATCGTAGGCGGCCCCCGCCCGCGCCGCCTCGCGTTCACCGCGGCCAATCCCCGCGAAGCGGCGCCCGCCTCGCCACCGGTGGGGAGTGCGAGCCGTCGACCAGCTGGGCCGGCGACCCGGACGCCCGGCCGGCCGACCGGCCCGGCATAATCTGCCAGGGACCGGTCCCGGATCGGCCCGGGTGGGGAAAGGGCGGGAGGCCTATCCTACTTACAGGTACTGTAGTAGGATGCCTGTGTTTGTGAGGGCGGCGGCGGCGGCAGCGAGGACGGCGGCACGAGCATCGACGGCGGAGGCGGTGGCGACAACGGTTGCATCGGCGGCGACAGGCCCATCAACATCGGAGGCCAGTCAATAGCCTACAGACGTGTGTCGTAGGCTATTGACAAACAAACATGTGTCGCATGGCTTTCGTATACCTGTGACCTTGTGACCTGACCTTGACCTTGACCTTTGCTTACAATTTCACTTTTACTTATGCGGGAAATGCATTATACACTCTGGAGCACTTTGCGAGATAATAGTTGCAATATAAGGCTTTGGATGGAAAGTATAGCCCAAAAACTTAAATACTTACATTTTACATTTGACCTGACCGTGACCCGACACGTGACCTTATTTTAAGAATTTCGAGTACATTCGATTCTTCTCGTTGAGAGCTTGCGATCGCCGCATTGCGCGTCTCGCTGCGGTTATTGGTTCGGAAGATACGAGGGGGGGGGGGGGGTAAAATTTACCCCCCCCAGCGCCGCGCGTTCGGCTGGAGACCCCAGCGCCGCGCGTTTTTTTTTCTTCTTCACTTTATCCGGCTCCCGCCGGTGGTGTATTTACATACAAACAAACCTTCAGCACAACGACATCCAAAACACAACACATATATACGAGACCGCCGAGGTTCAAACACACATACAAACGAGCAAAACGAAAACAAAAACAAAGCACACAATCACAACACTCGCTCGACTCTGCCACATCAAGAGCCTCCGAAAACTCCCATCAGATCGCAAAACATCCTCCGAAAAAAAACGGTGATACGGTGATAATGATCGGTCATATCACTAAGTATAAACTGCCGCACCGGCACACTGGGCCAGCGCAACGGTCAGGGGCGGCAGCAACGACAGCAGCCGCGGCGGCGGCGGCGGCGGCGGCAGCAGTAGCAGCAGCAGCAAAGGCAGGTAAGGACGGGCCAGAGGCAGAAAACCGGAAGGCGGAGGCGTGTATGCTGTATTTTGATGTTTTAATCTTATATTGTATTATGTGTTGTTATACTATATTGTATGTGATTTGTATGGTATTGTTATGCTACTATACTTCGTTGTATGTTATTGTTATGCTATTATACTTTGTTGTATGGTATTTATATATGTTACTATACTATATTGTACAATACTATATTTATTACCATGTAGTATTGTATTGTAATTATATATTCTTGTACTAATATTGCGTTTTGTTGTTGCAATATCAATCATATTTATTATGTAGTATATATTGTTATACTATATTGTATGTTTTTCAGTTCACCTGTATGTGAACTTACGTTTCATTGGCCCCCACTTCTCTTCAAATTTATCCAATTTGTTGGCTACTCTAGCTGCGTTATATTCTATTTCGGCTTCCCATTTTAACTTATTCTTTAAGTGTGTAACGTTTGGCTGCGTTTCTTTATAGCGTGCCTCGTAAATGACCATTTTTGCTAATGTGATTATACAGGTCTCAACTGCACTTAACTTTGTTGGAAAGAACCACGTTTTGGTATCTACATTCAAGTTTATTTTGTATTCTCTCGCTAGATACGTTTTAATAGAATTGATGAAAGATTGAACTCTGGGGCAATGCCAGTACATATGAGCTAGTTTCAGGTTCATGTTTACAAAATGTGCAATTGTCACTATCTTTGACTTTGATTATTTTTAAGTATCTGTTAGTTGTGATGATTCTATTAATAAGTTTATAATGAAACATTCTGATGCGCGTTGAACGTGTGACACCTATTACTTCCAAGAAGCTGTTGTCTTCGAAGCATCCTATATCCCTTATCCATTTTTCTTTTTGTCGTGCGTTTGCTTCAGTGATTTCACTTCGTCTGGATTCTAAATATGTATGATAGGCCAAGCGTGGAAAATTGGGGTGGTTCATTACTAGATTAATTCTTAATGGTATTATGGGACCCAAAGCTTTTGTCGATGCTACTTGTTTCACACAATCAGGTAAGCTTCTAACTAAACTTTCGTAACATAGAAATGTCATTCTTATTTCATATTTGTTTTCCAAGGTTTCTTTAGTATGCAGCCGTCCTGTGTTTTCATTAACTAAATCTGCGAGAAATCTAATACCTTTCCTATTCCAATTGTGTAGGATAGAACATTTGAATTTTGTGTAGTCAGAGAACCAGACACTTTCAGCTAATATTTGTGGCATACCTGGGTTGTACATACGGCTGATACCGGTGAAGGCTTCAAGGACATCTTTCCAGAAGGGATTCTGTGTTTTTATGTTACTTTTCTGCAATTTCTTAGTTCCATAGCAAAGTATATCCTGGATATCTGGCAATTCCTTTGCGGCTAGTTGTGCCCATACAGCGTTCGATGTCATCAATCTCTTGAGCCATGTCAGTTTCATACTCTTTACGAATCCCTGAATATCAACCATATGTAATCCGCCAAGTTCATAACTCTGAATAACTTTGGCACGTTTTATAGGGTCTCGCTTGCCTCCCCACAAGAAAGAAAAGAACAAACGCTCTAATTGTTTTAATTCTGTTTGAGATGGGTTCGGCAGAGCCGTAAACAAATGAACCAATTTAGAAATGAGCAGCGACTTCACCACAGTAATTTTTCCTATGGGAGTGAGATTTCTCCTGCGCCACTGTGTTATTTCTTTTTCTATTTGTAGTAGCTTTGGCTCAAAGTTGTTTTGTGTTATGTTATTATTATTTGTGAATGTAATACCCAATCTTAATTTGGCTAACCCACTTTATCCCCAAATTGTTTTCTCTCTGACGTTGTTCTGGAAGACCGATTTGGATACATGATGTTTTTTTTCAATGTTCAGGTTAAGCCCAGAAAATTCCGAAAATGTTTTTAGTTCATGCAATGCCCCTTGCAAGCATGTGGACGAGTTTTTGAGAAATAACACTGTATCATCGGCATATTGTGATAGTCTGACTTCATGATTTTCTGACAACTGAATGCCAGTAAGTAATTGTGATCGCTGTATCTGGTTGGCAAGAACATTAACTGCAAAATTGAACAGATAGCCTGAGGCTGGGTCTCCCTGTCGTATCCCACATTTAAGGTAAATTTTGGCACCCAAGTGACCATTCAACATTATCCGCGAGAAGTTTTCGGTATTTAAATATAACGTGTTTATCGTGTTTCTGAAATGTGGTCCAAAGTTATATTGTTCTAACACTCGAGTTACTCTAAGTACTGTTACTGTCTTTCTCATTGCATTTCTTTTCTCTAAACCAAGGAAATATTTAGATAAATTTTGGCACCCAAGTGACCATTCAACATTATCCGCGAGAAGTTTTCGGTATTTAAATATAACGTGTTTATCGTGTTTCTGAAATGTGGTCCAAAGTTATATTGTTCTAACACTCGAGTTACGAAACCCTGGTGGCACACCGTGACGCAATCAAGACCTACAAGGCACTGAGGGAAGAGGGCGCGCCTATCGAGATCCGCGCGCTGTTTACGGCGCGTGCGGCTGTCTCCTCCCGCGAGACACGCTCGTCGGAGAGCGGAGACCTCCACCTCCGCAAATGCAAACTTACTGCCACCCAAAAGGCTTTCTCATATCGCGCGGCCTCAGCTTGGAACCGTTTACCATCCTCTGTCAGATCTGCTCCGACTCTGGGCGCTTTTAAAGCGGCTGTTCGTGAGACCGTGGAGTGAGGAAATGTGTTTTTATCTTTTTGACCAATCCACTGCTTTTGTGATGTTAGTATATGTGACGTTGGTATGTGCATTGTTAGCGCGAATTGTGCTGTCTTACATTGACAGGCAATTTTTCAGCCTGTTGGCAGTTCTTGTATAATTGACGTGAGATTGTAATACCCACCTTGTGGATTGTCTTGAATATATGAACATGAACATGAACATGAATTCCCATGATATTGAGTCGAAAGCCGCCTCAAAATCAGCAGTCATGATCAAACCAAACCCTTTTTTCGCGAATAAACTATTTATTACGTCATACACCAAGCGCGTGTTTTCACCAATATATCGTCCCTTGATATACGCTGTTTGACATGGATGTATGAGCTTCCCTATGACACTCTGTAGTCTGGCTGAAATAGCGGCTGATATTTTAAAATCAATATTTAATAATGTAATTGGGCGCCATGCTTTTATATTATCTGGAGATTTCCCGGCCTTTGGTATCATTGTTATAACATCTTCTCTATGTGATAGCAACGTTTTGTCTAGATGAGAACACAAAACAAAGGCACTATACAGAAAAGGTCCTAACTTGTTCCAGAAATACTTGAAAAAACATGCCGTATAACCATTTGAACCAGGTGATTTACCCTTCTTCATTCCTTGCATTGCTTCCGTTATTTCTTGGAATGATAATGGCTGATCAAGGCGTATACGTTCATTGATGTTTAGTGATGTTATAATATTTTCACTGATGAAGTGACGAGCTGTTTGTGGCATAATATGTTCCCAGTTATATTTTCTCGATAGGTCGTCTGTAAATGTCTGAAGTATTGAGGAGGTTCGTGTTAGGTGCTGTTCGCCAACTCTAAGTACTGTTACTGTCTTTCTCATTGCATTTCTTTTCTCTAAACCAAGGAAATATTTAGATGATTTCTCTCCATCTTCATGCCATCTGGTTCTAGACCGTGCGATGAGACCATTGATGTGATGTTTTCTGATGTTTTCAAGCTTTTCTTTGTACTCTTGCAAGCGAGATGCATTTAATTCTGATCTATCCTTCGAGAATTGTGAGTGAGCATGAGCTATTTGTGTAATGAGTTCTTTTCTTTTTTCTTTAAACTTTTTGCTTTTCGTTTCGAATATCTGACAGTTTCTCCTCTAATCATCATCAATAATGTTTCGTAGAATAAATCATCGTTAATGTGAAATTGAATATCTTTATAGTTACATGTATTTGACAAGAAACTATATGTATAAACGGGCAAAGAATATTGCTCTATTGTTTGATCAATACATTCGTCCACTACTCTAACGTATTCCTCGTCGCTGAGAAGCGACTCATTAAATTTCCATAGCCCTGGCCCTCGTTGCGATTCCCCACCTGTAGACAGTGATATTATGTTGTGGTCTGTTCGATAACCGGGGATTATTTGAAGATCGTTACACAGACTTGACAGATGCTTACTAACGAAAAACATGTCTAATCTTGCACCCTTATTTGGAGTTGATTTAAACCATGTAAATTGTTGTTTGTTGGGGTTATGGTGCCTCCATACGTCTATGAGATTATGTTTATTGCAAACAGATGAATTTCATTCTGGCGTTAACATTATTTTCGTGAACGTACCCAAAACAATCGTTCTCAGCATCCATAATAAAGTTGAAGTCTCCGCCAAGAATAACATGGTCACTGTCAACGCTGTCTAGTAATTCGTCTATGCGTCCATAGAACTGAGGCTCGTCTCGGTTTGGGCCATATATACTGCCTATTACGAAAGTGTCTGTACCTATCTTACATTGTAGTAATACATAATTACCTTTATTGCTGGTGAATTCTAGAATAATATCATGCTGAAGGTTCCTATTGAATAGAATGGAAGTACCCCTGCTGTTGTTTGTATAGCAGGAATGATAAGATTTACCTTTCCCAATAGATTCAAATGAGGAAATTTTATCTGTTGTTAAATGTGTATCTTGAAGCAAAATGATGTCATATTTCATGTTATTTAAATAGTGCACGACATCCCTACGTTTGTGTTGAGATCCTAAGCCTCTTACATTTAACGACATAGTTTTAAATTTAGTCATTTTGTGTTACAAAGAAAAACAAAATCTTGAGGCTGCGTGTGTACTGTGAATGTATCTGCGAAAGTGTGTGACGTGACTGGTGTACTGTGCAGTGTTAATGATAGTGTGCGTGTTGGTGTGACTATGCAGTGTGAATCGACTTCTCCGGCACTCACCGAGGTACCAACAGGCTCGACACCAGGTCCCGACGACTCCAGGCTCCACGGGATGGGGATGGGGGATGCTGCGAGCGTCGTCAGCCGGAGGCGACGTCGGCGGCAACCACGAGCCGGCGAGACGACAGGCCGCACACCGCGCCGATTCAGCCGCCGCTGCCAGCAGCGCCGAACCAGACGCCGCCGCCGCCGCCGTCAGAGGAGCCAAGGGCATTCCTCTCGCACAGGGTAGCTGTGTGCAGACGGAAAAAGAGCCAGCAACGAGCCCGAGAACAAATCGCATAGCAACTGTGGGAAATATATAACTAGGGAAAATTACGTTAACATATTGAAAAACGAGCGCACTCAATACAGCCAAGGGACACAGTCACACAGTAAGCACTTTGAAAACGCCAGATGCGAAGCAGAAAACGACAATGTACGAATGTTTAGAAAAACTTACACTAAAATGTCTCCCGAGATATACATACGAATGGGCCATTACTGTTTTACAGGGAGCCCCAGTTCGCGCAGCTTATCGACTGAGTCGATGCGCGAGCTGGTGCCGAATTTCTCTGCTTTGAAGTGCACGTGTCCCCACCTTGTATAGACGGTGTATATCTTCTTTTGCTTCTTTGCCTCTAGAAGAGAGCGGAAGATTTGGCTCTTGTGTGCCGTCAGGCTCTCGTTGATGAAGAGCTCATCGCGTCCCGTCAGCTTCAGTCGGCGCGTCATCAGCTGGCCGCGCACACTGCCCGCCCCAGAGCGCACGAAGCGAACGATCAATCGGTGGTTGGGTCCTGGTAGGCGGTGCGCTCTGTCGATGTCGTCGTCCGTGATGACTAGCCCGGGCAGCCGGGCCCGGACAACGCCGATGACGAGCTTGTTGATGTCCTCCGCCTCACCCGCCCGCCACACGCCGCCGGGGCGCCCAGACTTCGCACCGCCCCGCGCACTACTGGCTCCCGCCCGCTCGTCCGGGCCGGCTGGACCGGCGGTGTCTGTGCCCTGGGGCGCTGACCCGCCGGCTGGCGGCAGAGGCGCAGCCAGGCGCGAGCCGCGCTGGGGCGCCAAGGCGCGGCCGGAGAGAACGAGACATGGAATACGAGAGTTCATCTCCGCGCTTTCGGTCCTCTCGTTCAGTCTCTTAACTTCTTCGCGTGTCTCTTTTAGTTCGGTAGCCATCTTCTCTAGTTCAATGTCCTTTTCGTTCACATGTTCTTCCAGGTCTCTGATGCGGCCGCTGATAACTTCAAACTGTGACTGAAGAGTTGTCTTGAAATCGTGCAGCTCCTTGGAAAGAAACAGCGACAGACGGCTCTCCATTTCCTCCACGGCATCTTCGATCAGCTCTTTTACTTCACCTGATGTCCGGCGAGTTGATGATTCGGGTGGTCTGCGCTTGCACATCGGTGCAGAGTCTCCCGACTCTGAGCGGTCTCGCTTTCCTGCTCCGTCGTCGTAACTTCTGACGAGTTCACCGACAGTGGAGCCTCCTCCGAGCGATTTGGTGGTTTCCGCTCCGATTCCACCACCCTCACCGCCACCCGCGTCAGACATCGAGGCTCAGTGCTCTCCGATTATCACAATAGCAAAAAGATTCCGGCACCACTGGCACTGCTCGTGATCGGCCGCGTGCGCCTGTGCGGAGCGCGGCCCGGAGCGTCCGACTGCGCCAGAGGTCACCGGTCAACTGCGCCGCGCGGGTTAACCCTATTTGTAACAGGCTCCTGGCTACCCCTATTTGTAACAGGGGGGGGGGGGGCGGATTCCGCCCCCCCCGGAGATCTCGAGATCTACCCGTCCGATTTTCAAAAATGAAACGGTGTTTGGTTCCCCTCAACACGATCTACATTTATAAATAATAATAAAAATATAAATTTGGGATAGGGGGGCAACAGGGGGGCAAAAACTACAAATGTTAGTGGTATTTTTGATCCAACATAGCTTTCATGTTTATCGACCGATTTTAACACAACTAATAGGAATCGATATACGATTGAATCGGAAATTGATATATAATGGTGACGTTTGAAAATTCAAAAATCGTAGGCGTGTGCAGGTCACTCAATATGGGGGTGAAGTAAATGCGTAATACAACCATTTTTTGATGTTTTTTTGATAAATGAAATGGTATGTGATTGAGACATTATAAAAAACAGTTATAAATCATATTTTTTGCCATAGGCGGTACAGGTTAGTGAAAAATGGGGGGTAAAATTGGGAAAAATATTAACCGCAGACAAGTTGCTACCCAGCACTATACTATGTTACTGATCATAGATAGTTCCTTTTGCATGTTGCACTTCATCATAGGCGTATCCAGGATCCAAACTAGGGCGGCGCAAGACCTTTTGATAAGTATATTATCCGCTATTATGATACTAACTAGTCAACAGTGACTGTTTCACTTACAACTTCAATTAACATTGCTTACCCCCTTTTTACCCTACCTGGACTCGCCTATTATATTATAATCGTTCGTAGAGTAGCCTGTGGTGCGTGTTTCATCCGAAAACTGCAGTATGTTATGTCGTACGCCCATGCCTCTTAGTTTCCTTGTAATAATATGACCCCCTTTCTTCCATTCCTGAGCGCGCCTCTGCAAACAAAAATGACTTTATTCCTTTTCTGGTCTCATATGTGCATATATTATTATAAGCTAAACGTATATTGCGCAGTTATCGCTGGCATATCGTCATCACCATGCAGTCACCCCCTTTTCATGTTCCTGAACACGCCCCTGAAACTCTATATGTAATAAATTATGCAAATAATAGAAGCAGAAGCTATCTTTTACATCTTGAGCTATAAATGCCCCTTACATTGCTCTATTGGCTTCCCGCCAAGCATTGAATACTTCCTGGAACCCCCCCCCCCCCTTTAAGCCCTGAAACCGCCTCTGCCATGCAATTTTGTTATGATATTTCATTAACATCATCTAATTTGCACTTGTTGCAATCACGGTAAGCCGATGTAACTCCTTCATACTTGATGCAGTTAGAAGAAACCGTGAAGATCGCATTTCCGTATTTTCGCCAAATGTCGCCTCCGAACCCACCCAAAACTGTACCCTGGAACCGCTTCTGTTCAAGTTAAGAACTCAAAATTTTGACTCCATATGCGGAGTTCAATTCTATGAAAAGTCCCAAAATTTCATGGGCCTGCTCTTAGCTGTTCTGGAGATATCTGCAAAAACATGAGTGGGGGGGGGGGGGCGGAATCCGCCCCCCTGTTACAAATAGGGTTAAGGACCTATACACAAAGTGTGTAATATCACTCCAGAAGACCTTACAAAACTCATAGGGATATCTATCCGAGCCTGGACTTATATTATTACTAATCTTCATTAAAGTTGCTCCCAGTACTTCAACCGTTATGTCCTTGTCTCGGGTTTGCGATCCTGTAGTTGAACTTGAAAGTCTGGGAGTTTTTCACTTTCTAAATATCCATTAACTTTGGGTTCCAGGGCAGCCTCCTCATTTTGAAACAGTTCAGCAAAATGTTCACCAAGTACAGTGAGGATCTCGCCGGAATCCATTACTACACGATCTCCTATGTTTAAGGAAGGCATTACTTTACTTTTAAAGTTCCTCCTTTCTAGTTTCAGGAAGTAACTAAATGACCCCTTTTCACCTTCATCATACCAACCTTACCTGTGAACCAATTATTCGTCCCTCGTTTGCAGTTGATCGAAGAGTTTGTAATTCTGACTGTTTTACGACTTATCTTTTCAATATCTTCGGAGGTGGGACTTGACTCAGATTCTAGTATTTGAAGTTCTAATAATATTCGTTT
>JAXIVJ010018389.1:0-23380 GCA_036785665.1 Chirona hameri | reverse complement strand
CTCTCTCTCTCTCTCTCTCTCTCTCTCTCTCTCTCTCTCTTCTCTCTCTCTCTCTCTCTCTCTCTCTCTCTCTCTCTCTCTCTCTCTCTCTCTCTCTCTCTCTCTCTCTCTCTCTCTCCTCTCTCTCTCTCTCTCTCTCTCTCTCTCTCTCTCTCTCTCTCTCTCTCTCTTCTCGTCTCTATCTCTCTCTCTCTCTCTCTCTCTCTCTCCTCTCTCTCTCTCTCTCTCTCTCCTCTCTCTCTCTCTCTCTCGCTCTCTCTCTCTCTCTCTCTCTCTCTCTTCGCTCTCTCTCTCTCTTCTCTCTCTCTCTCTCTCTCTCTCTCTCTCTCTCTCTCCTCTCTCTCCTCTCTCTCTCTCTCTCTCTCTCTCTCTCTCTCTCTCTCTCTCTCTCTCTCTCTCTCTCTCTCTCTCTCTCTCTCTCTCTCTCTCTCTCTCTCTTCTCTCTCTCTCTCTCTCTCTCTTCTCTCTCTCTCTCTCTCTCTCTCTCTCTCTCTCTCTCTCTCTCTCTCTCTCTCTCTCTCTCTCTCTCTCTCTCTCTCTCTCTCTCTCTCTCTCTCTTCTCTCTCTCTCTCTCTCTCTCTCTCTCTCTCTCTCTCTCCTCTCTCTCTCTCTCTCTCCTCTCTCTCTCTCTCTCTCTCTCTCTCTCTCTCTCTCTCTCTCTCTCTCTCTCTCTCTCTCTCTCTCTCTCTCTCTCTCTCTCTCTCTCTCTCTCTCTCTCTCTCTCTCTCTCTCTCTCTCTCTCTCTCTCTCTCTCTCTCTCTCTCTCTCTCTCCTCTCTCTCTCTTCTCCTCTCTCTCTCTCTCTCTCTCTCTCTCTCTCTCTCTCTCTCTCTCTCTCTCTCTCTCTCTCTCTCTCTCTCTCTCTCTCTCTCTCTCTCTCTCTCTCTCTCTCTCTCTCTCTCTTCTCTCTTCTCTCTCTCTCTCTCTAAAACCAATGCAGAAGCATCACGATAAAAACTCTTCCTTAGTACGATGAAAAACGCGACGGGAACTAACTCAATATCAATGCACAACAAGGCAGTTAGTAATGAACTGACGCAAAACAATCCTTTGCTTGATTATCACTTAGTATTGGCCTAGATTATAGATATGAGTTAAGTTTTGATAATGACGAAGTCCAAACAAGTAAACCTTTGAATATGGTTATCAGTGTATGCCTATTGCCATTGAATACCTAAGCAGTCAATACTATTAAAGGAAACAGTATTACACAATTACATATTACATATTACAACATTATAAGGGACATTTCTAGCCAAAACCGCATGTAGTTTTCGCAGTTGTGTAGTTTTTCAAAACTTTCAGAATCTCTCAAGAAACTTTTCAGCGCAATAATCCTCGTGAAAACGACCAGTGTACAGGTGTTTCATCAAAATGTATCCACTTGGAAATCTCGCGATAACTCATTGTTTTGGTCGCAGGTCTTCAATCAATCAATCAATCAATCAGTGTATTAAATACCATCCACGTAGTGGCTATTACGGTCTTACGTCAATTACAAAAGCACATATAAGAGTTACACTTGGGTACATACAACATATACACTGAACAGACAGAGCGATGATGGAAAACACACTGCATAAAAGTATACATTAAAATTAAAGTGATCAAAAACAGAGCACTCCATAAAAGTATACAACGAAAAATAGGTACATTAAAAGACAAAAGTGATAAAAAACACTGTATACGGGTTTACTCAAAATGACGAGGATAAGAGATGAGAGTAAAAGAGAATGCACACAATAAAAGAATGCGGTGAGGAAATAGGTACTAAATAAAAACATACAAAGGAAAATAAATAAATAACATGGACGATAAAATCAAATATACACTAAAAACGGACAGCGTGCGTCTGGTCAGATCTAGTAGGTCACTGGTCATCGATCACAGTCGTGATGGTCAGCATGGTTCGAAAACGCGTACTGTTGCGGCATTGCAGGCACCTGGCGGTAGACGGTTCCAAGCGGTCGCGGCGTGGTAAGAGAACCCTCTCTGCGTGGCAGTCAAGCTAGGCCAGCGAGATTAAGCCTGCCCTGCTTCGTGGCTCGCGTCTCACGCTGGGAGACAGCGGAACGCGGAACAAAAAGCGCGCGAATCTCTTGAGGAACGCCTTCCTCCCTAAGTGTCGTAAACACCTTAACCAGGTCGCAATGGGCCACCATGAACCCGATCCTCGGCCAGCCCAGAGAAAGTAAGGATGGGGTTACATTGATGATGTTTTTTGGAACTGGTAACTATTTCGCGGCCGAAGTTGATAACTTTTTGAATTGTATGCTCTTGGTCGCCCGCCCCACATGCACATGCAGTACCTGATATGGAATACGTAGGCCTGAATGATGGTTTAAGAACGTCGGGAGTAAAATTATGCCGGCATCTATACAGAGAGATAAGATATAATTCCATTTCTCACGACACTTCGCGACGTGCGCGCCACAGGACAACTCCGAGTCAAACAATTACGCGAGTAATGTGATGTTCTTTGAGGGGCACACAACAGTTCCGCCATACCAAAATGGAATCTGCAGTCTTCTTTAGATTTACTTTGAGCCGACTAGCATGAAGTTGGTTTTTCTTTCATTCATTTAAGATAATTGGCTCTGAACTGGAACTCATGCATGGTATGCTGCAGTCCTAGTTTTAAGTTCGGTGAGGCCTGCTTATTCTATGGGTCGCGCAGCTCAACGTGCATAGTGTCGTCTGCGTACGTGACGAGATGACCATGAGTCAATAAACTGTAAGGATTGTTAGTAAATAAAATAAACAAAATTGGTCAATGATCGAGCCCTGAGGCACACCGCACGACATCGGGAGAGTCAGCCGACCGCCATGCACTATCTGTTCTCGGCCACGCAAATATCTCCGGAACCAATCTACGTCGGTAACACCATACCAAGACAGCTAGTAAAGGAGCACGCCGTGGTCGACGCTGTCGACCGCCTTTGACAGATCCATCGTCGTTGTATGGTTTGGTTTGGTTAGGATAAGGCCGCTTCGGTCTACTTGGACCATTGCGCAGCCATGGGATGAAGGAGAAGGGGTAAAGTGGGTCAAAATGGACGCCGACCGGGCAACCGCCCATGGACAGGCCCTTCCCCGCAGCGCGAAGCTGCGAGGAGAGCCCACGCCATGCAGACGGCCACCACTCCCGGGGGGCAGCTCGAGGCCACCACATGTCCGGTGGCAGGCGACCACCAGACCCGGGGTAACGTGGCGTGACAAAGGATGGAGGATCGCCAGTCGGGAGGATCAAAATGGAACTGATCGTCGTTGTAGATTGTAGATTGTAGATTGTATTCGGGAACATCCACAGTAAACCCATGGCTTTTCAGAGCCCGTCGTTATGAGTGCGTATATGCGGATAGAGAACAATGGCTTGTCTGTGGCGCGCTTCTGCCAGCTGGGCGCTCGCGCTGCTCAACACACAGGTTGAAACAGAAAAGGAAATGACAAGGAACAGTGTACAATTCACAGATTACAGCACAACGTATAGAAGGGTGATGATAGCATGAGTTTCGTTTCGTTGAGTCTTCGATACTGCATTTTCTCTCATTAGCAAAAAAAATACTTCAGCTGTCAGCATTGGTAAACATCATCAACATTGCATGAAGTCACAGGTGGTTTGAAATTAATTTTCACCATTTCTACGGCACTTGTTTTTACCGAAGATATGAGACCGTTGTCGGTGTTTGTGACCAGACGTTCGACAGCGGCGAGCACGGCGTCCTCGGTTGAGTAGCGTGGCCTGTAGGCATACTGGGAAGATTGCAAAAGCCCCATCTCGTTCAAATACTTCGTGAGCTGCGTGCATGCTACTTTCTCTAGAGTTTTAGACAAGACACTGAGCAGAGAGATGGGCCGGTTGTTTGACGGTATGGCCGGATCGCCTGACTTTGGAATGGGCACAACGATTGCCGCCTTTCAGCTATCCGGAAACACGTTAGTAGTAAAAGACAGGTTGATAAGATTTAAAAGGTGTGGACCTATCACAAGAAGACATTTACAAACTGCTTTTGACTGAAAAGGTTGACTGAAAACGGAGTGGTACATCATCCAAACCCACTGCTCGCGACGCACTCATCCGCCGAATACAAAGAGACAGTTCTGGAAGGGTCGCAGGTCGAAACGAGAAGCCAGCAGCGCAGAGTGGGCGGCCTGGGGCTCCCGTGGCCGGTAGCGACCGCGCCCCGCAGGCCGGCTGCGATTTGTGGTCCCACGGAGGCGACGGGACGGTTGAGATTGTCGGCCGCCACCACGGCCTCCTCCGGACTCGTAGGCGAATTCCCAGCCCACTGCGCGGCCACCATAGCACACCTCTTAAAGGTAGACCAGAAGCCGCGGCTGCTGCCAGACGTCATCTCGCCGCACAGGAAGTCGCGTCGTACTGAGATGAGGCGACTCTTAACCTGATTGCGCAGGCGAGTGAAGTCGGTCTTGGCCTCAGGCGTGCGCAGACACAGCCAGTTGTCGCGAGCGCTGTCCCGCTCAGACATGAGCGCTCGCAGGTCCGGGTCGTCATCCAACCACGGACAGTGCGGCCTGGAGACGCGAATTCTTCGACCGGACAGTGCCGATCAATGACAGCACTCCATATGGCCATGAAGTGAGTCAAACACGTGCTGACGTTGGTTGCACCATCCACCAGACTCCAGTCGGACAGTCGCAGGTCCAGGCAGATGGCGTCCCAGTCGGCGCGCCTCCAGCTGCGCTGAGTGCGCTACTGCGAGCTCCTTCTCAACCAGCATTGGAAAGCTTATGCAATTCTACATCACATTGTGATAACCAACCCCATCAACGTCATATTCACTTAGCTTCACCGCAGTGAAAAAGGCCGAACAAATGTGACAAAAACATAGCTATATTTCCGCAAAGGACGTGATTTTTCACAGATCTGAGGCCGCGCTGGAGCAGCAAACAGCAGGTCTTAAGCGCTAGATCAAACACGCTTGAGCATCAAACAGTAATGAACATGAAACAACATGGCATGTCTGACAACGAAGTTACGACAGTCGGGGCACCACTCTAACAAGCCATGGCGACGACATCACATAAAATGCTCGAAGTGTCGGTCACCCGACTCCACACAAAGCTGCATCCTGCTTCGCATGTTGGCCATGACCTTGCGGCACATATCGGCTGTAATGGTAGCCAGGATATCATAGATGTTCTCATTTAGGCCATCCAGAGTGTGCGGTAGGACCTGGTACACTCTTCCCTTGAATAACACACAAAGGAAAACAATCAAGGGCCTCAGGGCGGGTGACCTGGCCGGCCACAGAAATTCTGTCTTCAGCGAGATGAGCCTGTCAGCGAACTCGGCCTTGAGTGCGTCTAGGCTGACATGAGCGGTGTGTGCAGTGGCACCGTCTTGTTTCATCCACATTCCGTTCCGTTCCGGATCTTCGGGAAGAAGAACTCCTGGAGCATTGCGACGTAGCGCTCGCCAGGGGCTGATCAAGGGAAAAGTGTGCCAGGTGCAACCACGCACTCTGAATGACCTGAAGGGGATCATCAGGGCGATCCTGACCACCATCACAGCCGACATGTGCCGCAAGGTCATGGCCAACATGCAAAGCAGGATGCAGATTTGAGTGGAGTCGGGCGGCCGACACTTCGAACATCTGATGTGAGGTCGCCGCCATGGCGTAGTCTGAGTGGCACCCCGAGTGTCGTAACTTCGTTGTTGTCAGACATGCCATGTTGTTTCATGTACATTACTGTTTGCTGCTCAAACGTGTTTGATCCAGCGCTTAAGACGTGCTTTTTGCAGCTCCAGTGCGACCTCAGATCTGTGAAAGAGCGCGTCCTTTTCGGAAATATAGCTATGTTTTTGTCACATTTGTTCAGTCTTTTTCGATGCGGTAAAGCTTAGTGAATAGAACGCGATGGCGTTGATCACATATGTGGTGTAGAATTGCATCAGCTTACCAATGCTAGTAAGTTGGAAGACCAGCGACCTAAACTACCGGCGTTATCGCAATATTTCCGGGTGGAAGCATATTAATGAAACACACTGTACTATCGATAGTAGATGGCATGTATGACTGAAAGTAGTCACCGCATCTATGGCTCCATGACTGGGAGTTGGGAGTATGTTGCAGGGCCTCCTCTAACATGTTAACTGGGGAGGCTGCAGCCCCCCCCCCCCCCCCCAATTGAAGCCGCCCTCCCCCAGTAGAGCTGAAATCGGGTCACTGGGGGGGGGGGGCAAGTAATCGTGTTTGTATAAAACGACATACTCGAATCGGCGGAAGGAAAACCTTCATTTGACGCAGATCTAAAGGAAAAGAAAGGTTAAGTAAGTGAGTAAAACTCGATGGTATTTTTTTCAAAAATACCACTTCAGTTTTAGAGCGGAAAAGTAACTATTCTGATTGGTTTTCTGACAATATAAGCCATTTCACGACCTCATCCCATCTCCTCACAGTTACGCGACATGCTTGGTAGAGGGTGTCGGGCAGTGATTTGTGATGCTGGACTGATAGCTGGCATTTTTCGACATTCAATTCGACCATTGGCGGCGGAATATAGTTACAGGGGGGGGGGGGGCAAGTAATCTCCTAGGCGTCAGGGCCTTTTTTGAAACTGTGGGCCCTTCCTGTGGTCAGCCGGTCAGAAGCCTAAGGAAGCCATCGGCGTGTCTTGATAAGGTATTTCAATTGGTCAGAAAGAGGCCTCGGTCAGGCTTTTACAGCGCCCTGGGTCCTAGCCCTCAGTGACCGATCATGTCCTCGGCCCGTCTTGGAAGGCATTTCACAGACCTACCTGAGAGCTTGGTCAAAGAGCTCCCAGACGGGTCACAAGAGAACTTGACCGACCTAAGAAGGCCCTCGGCTTGTGTAAGAGGACATTTTATAGGCAACCTGAGAATGGCATAGGCCGTTTTAAGAGGCCCTGGGCCAGTCTAGGAGGGCCAAAGCTAATCTGAGAGCCTGAGGCTGATCTGAGTCGGTATTTTCTAAATTTGAGAGCGCCTTATGTCGGTCTGAGAGGTCCCTTAATCCTTATGAGAGGGCCCTCAAGTCGGTCTGAGAATTCTTCTGTGGGACCTAAGAGGCCCCTATGCCGATCTGGAAGTCCTCTGTCATACGCAGCTCATCAAAAGTTCAAAAGGGGGCCTCCCAGAATCAAGTAGCCGAAATCCGTAGGGTTTGTCAAATCCAGGGGTATATATTGTTTTTTTGGAGGGAGAGGGAGCTCCACTGACTGGCTTAGCCCCCCTCCCCTTCTGAAGATCTGGATGCGCTCCCGACAGTATCGACCAAATGAACGACAGGAATCCAGTTTACAGCGCTACCAGCGCCTCTATGGACGACATTCATAGAGTGTCTAGATATAGATGTCGCCGCTATCAAACAAGTTTCAGCCATATCAAAAAGTCTCGAAATACACCAGTTGACGTTGATACATCAAAACTTCACCTAGGGGGAAAAACGCCATATATCCCATACATTTCATCTGATGCAGCTTTTCATCCGCCAAGCTGGGGAAGAACTGGAATATAATCCTGGGCCGACCTTGTAAAACCCGCCGTCTGCCGGTGAATCAGCTGATCTTGTGCCGCTGCAGCCCGGAGACCAGGCCGTGGCCGCCCCTCCCCGGCGGCCGTGACGTCAGCGTGCCAGTATAAAGCTGGCCGACGCCGGTGGATCCTCACATTCGAGTAGTGGCCATCTACTCAGTAGCACAAGAAGAACACTAGGTGAGTCGGCCGTGCCAGCGGCACCGCGGGATACTGTGAGCTGGTGGTGTCGTGACTTGAGCAGCGAGTCGACGCCGTCAGCCTGCCTCACCGGAACTGATCTCGGTGATTCTGTGTTAGAGTGATCTGTGACTAGGGTGATAGTGCGGCTGGCTGGCGGCATCTTGGGGTGAGTGTATGTGTATCGGTTAAAGATTACAACTAAAGTATCGTTCAGAAAAGGTAACCAAGGGCGACGGAGGCCAACGCATCAGATATTGCTGCAGAAAACAATATATATTATACAAGTTGATGAGCATTAAAAACATCTAATGGAAATGTTTGCTCCATTTTTTGTCAATAATAACTATTCAGATTTTAACAAACAAAAAATGATTTGATGAAGACCCATGCAACTGCAAACTTCCTCGTAAAAATCCACGCGAAGACGGGAATTTACATTAACCCTTCTATGTAATACGAGGAAATAATACATTCACCCCGGCGCCAATATTTCATCAGAGTGGGTTAATTGTTTCACGTTCATAACATCGAAATTAATAGCACGTCAATTAACATAGAAATAAATCGAATGCATATACAAATAAATGGCATCTTGAAGCTTCATTCAAACTCTTGGTAGTGGAAACTGGGGGGAACGCCATCACTTTTATGTTTGGATCCTTATAACGTACAGACAAATCACAATACAGAATTTACACATATTATTGACAAGCCGCATCAATTGCCTATCAAAAACAAGTTTGACATTGGAGCCATCATCTGCTATACATCAGCTTTTACAAATCAAAATCTCTGAAAAGGAAACATTTCGGCTTTGCCCCAAAATTGCGGGTAATATCTACCGAATGAGTCAAAGTAGCTTTTATTTTACCTCAGACCGTTAAAGTTGAGGAACTTTAAGCCACACGATTATCGAAGTCACACGGATTAAAATCCCATTTAAACAGTCGCAGACTAAAATATTCTGCAGACTTGCAAACGCAGCAATATTTAAAACCACTCATTTATACTTTGTATAAGCGAGTGTTGCAACGGCAGTTGTCCCTTTTGATGGATGCCATTCGGAGAAAACGTTTATTGAAATAGAAAGAGGTTCATTCAAAAGACCAATTTTTTTCACAAGACCAAGATCAAATTTCGGCAACGCCAAAATTTCCAGTGCTCTTTGGGCTTTGCCTGGGAGACATGTGTTCAATCTAAAGCTGGCATTATTACAAATTATGGATAACCCGGCACGGCCTATCATACAAACAAAATATGGTAACCCACTTACCAGAAACAAGCTCTTCAATGAAAAACTTCGCGTATCTTAATGCTATTTATGTAGCGGCTGAACCAACCCCTCATTAGAGTGAAGAAAGGGTAGGCAAGTGAAGTGATACATCCGATGATGTCTTCCACGCTATTGTTGCTTGACACGCGATGCAACGCGGAGCGGCTGGCGTGCGTTTTTGCACATTTCACTTCGTAACGCTGGACAACGCATAACGTCACTGTCACCGATGGTAAGTCGCTTGCCGTCTGTGCAGGAGTGAGTACGGGGCTGGGTCGAGATGACGGAGATGTGCCGCCAGCACTCTTCAGGTCACTCGTCACGATCACCGGCCAGAGTGGGCAGTAAAGTCCATCCAATCTCAAGCATCGCTTACCGATATATATATATATATATATATATATATATATATATATATATATATATATATATATATATATATATATATATATATATATATATATATATATATATATATATATATATATATATATATATATATATATATATATATATATATATATATATATATATATATATATATATATATATATATATATATATATATATATATATATATATATATATATATATATATATATATATATATATATATATATATATATATATATATATATATATATATATATATATATATATATATATATATATATATATATATATATATATATATATATATATATATATATATATATATATATATATATATATATATATATATATATATATATATATATATATATATATATATATATATATATATATATATATATATATATATATATATATATATATATATATATATATATATATATATATATATATATATATATATATATATATATATATATATATATATATATATATATATATATATATATATATATATATATATATATATATATATATATATATATATATATATATATATATATATATATATATATATATATATATATATATATATATTATATATATATATATATATATATATATATATATATATATATATATATATATATATATATATATATATATATATATATATATATATATATATATACCCGCTCTGTTGGCAGCTGGAATAGAGAGGCAGGTACATGCCGGTGAGAAGTGATTGGACTTTATTGCCCACTGCCCACGATTTGTTCAGCTGCAGTTCCACTCAGAGCCATATAAGGTCCAATCACTGATCCCAATGTACCTGCTCTCTCTATGTGTTCCAGAATGGTGCGTATCCTGCTTTCCTTCCTGTTGCTGGCGCTGGCCGCCGGCCAGCTGCAGAGTTCGGGCTTCTCCAGCAGCCTGAACCTTGCCGATGGCTACCTGCCGCCTCCGGGCCCGGGCAACCCCGAGCCCAACACGGTGCGCTGTGAGCAGCCCAAGACCATCTACCGCACGCAGACGCAGCAGGTCACCAACACGGTGACGCGTACCGTGGTGCAGTCGGTGCCGCAGGTGATCGAGAAGACGCGCGTCGTCACCAGCGTCGTGTCCAGCACCATTGTGCGCACCAGCATCAGCCAGGTTCGCTCGCGGGTGGTGCGCACCCAGGTGCAGACCAGCGTCATCCAGCGCGCCGAGACGCGCTCGGTCAACATACCGGGCCAGACGCGCGTGCAGACCCAGACCCAGGTGCAGACCCAGGTCAGCTACCAGACGCAGCAGCGCGTCGTCACGCGCACCCAGGTGGTCACCCGCACCCAGGTGCAGTACACCACCGTGGTGCAACGCGTCACGCAGACCGTCACGCAGACTGTGCCGCAAGTGGTCTATGTCACGAGGACTCAGCAGATCCCGGGACGCACCGTGGTCGTCACGCAGACGGAGCAGCGCCAGACCACCCGTGTGCAGCAGTACCAGCCGCCGGCGCAGACGCGTGTGCAGACCCAACAGCAGTACCAGACCCGCATCGAGACGCGCCAGGTGCCCGGCCCGACCATCACCCAGTCGCGGAACGTCGTGCGCACCGAGGTGGTTACGAGCACCCGGGTGCAGCAGGTGCCGCAGGTCAGCACGCGCGTCGTCCAGGTCACCAGCCAGCAGGTGCAGACGGTGACGCAGACGCAGACGGTGACGCGCACCCAGGTGCAGTACATCACGCAGACGCGCACCGTGCCGGTCGTCATCACGCAGACGCAGGAGCGGCTCGTCACCGTGCCGCTGCTGCTCACCCAGACGCGCACCGCCGTCCAGACCGTGCCCGGACAGAACGTCGTGCGCACCGCCGTCCGTACGCAGACCCAGGTGCAGACCGTGCGCGGCCAGGACCGCATCGTCACCGACTACAGGACCATCGACCGCGTCCAGACCCGCGTCCTCACCAGCACCGTCATCCAGCCATCAGTCGTCACCCGGGTCGTCACCAGCACCGAGCCGTGCCAGGGATACAACTACAACGCGCCCAGCAACCCCCTCACCTTCTAGGAGGTCCTCCGCACAGCGACAGCCACAGGTCCCAATGGCAAACCGCCACCGACCTGAACGCCATCGCCCCTTCATCTGTTAAACCGAATAAGTTATGCGTGTGTCCACCAGCGACTACACTGAGTGTGCGACAGCCGCCTGACCATGTGACAACATAAGGCTGACATGTAATTACTCGTCATCAAAAAGATGAATAAATACACGGTAAAAATCCGACTTCATTCTCCTTCTCTCCAAGTAAACGTTGTCGGCTGGCAAAAGCGCCACTCTTCAGGTATGCATTCCATGGTTGTTTTCGTGTATGCATGTTTCTATCTGTGGGTTGTGGTGCATCAAGTGTTAATTCGCTGCTGTCATGAAGTCTATCTGTTTGTCTTTGACCGATACTTGACGGACTATCTCTTGTTGTCCGTTGCAGAATGCACTCGTTCCTGGCACTGACATGTCTGCTGGCGTCGGCGCTGGCTGCGCCGCAGTTTGCCGGCCAGCCGTACCTGCCGCCGCCGACTCCCAGCTACCCGAACCCGGCCACATCGTGTTTCCCCGTTAATGACGTGTACCGCACCACCTACGTGACCAAGACCGTCAACCGGGATGTGGTGCGCACCAGCCAGGTAGTGGTGCCGCAGACGCGCTACGTCACCAAGACCCAGGTGGTGCCGAGCGTGGTCACACGCCAGGTGGTGTCCACCCAGATCGTCGTCACCACCCAGGTGCAGCAGGTCATCTCGACGGTGGTGCGCACCAACACCGTGACGGTGACGCGCCGTGGACAGGACCAGGTTATCCAGCAGACGGTCACCCGCACCGTACCCGTCGTGCAGACCGTCACCCAGACGCGCACCCAGGTGGCCACGCAAACGGTGCCGCAGGTGGTCGTGCAGACGCGCGCCTCCACCCAGATCGTGCAGCAGACGCGCCAGGTGCCGCAGATCTCCACCCAGACGAGCGTCGTTCGCCAGCAGCTGCCCGACCAGACGCGCGTGCAGACCCAGTACGTCACGAAGACGGTGGTGCGCACCCAGACGCTGCCGGCGCAGACGGTCGTGCGCACCGTCACGCAGACGCAGACCCAGGTGCAGACGCAGACGCAGCAGCTGCCGGCGCGTACCGTCACCGTGACTCGCACCCAGGTGCAGACACGCACCCAGCAGGTGGTCAGCACCCAGTACGTGCCGCAGGTGATCACGCAGACGCAGACGCGCTTCAACACGCGCATCCAGACGGCGTACCAGACGCGCCAGGTGCAGGTGACGTCCACCAGCGTGCAGCAGCGCGTCGTCACCCAGACCCAGGTGCAGACCCAGGTGCGCCAGCGCACCGTCACCCAGACCAACTACCAGACGGCCACCGTCACCAGCGTGCAGCAGCTGCCGGGTCAGACGGTCACCGAGACGCGCACCCAGTACGTCACCCGCACCCAGCAGATCCCGGGCGCCACCCGCACCGTCGTGCAGACCCGCACCAACGCCCGCACCGTCACCCAGACGTCCACTGTGGTGCGCCCCCAGGTCAGCACCGTCTACAGGACCCAGGTGGTCAAGCAGACCTGCGGCTACAACTACCAGCAGCCCAGCAACCCGCTCCGATTCTAGACCCCGGCCCGTCCTCTCGCCTGTCATCAATTGTTACAATAACTTATGTTGTCATGTGGTCAGACAACTACTGCGCACATTCAGTGTAACCGTGTAAGAGTGTGGACATCTTGGGAGACGACAGTCACAAACACATCTGCATCGAAAATAAAGTGTCCATAAAAACCGATTGGTATTTGTTTGGGTCGATGGGCGGCGAAATACAAATTTATAGTCGAAACACAGTCATGAACATTAGCAGAAGAGTGATGCTAGAGTGTGTCGGTGGGGCCATTCCGCTACGAGGGATGTGCCCATCCGTGCAATAAGTGATCGTGAATCAAGTGCTGTGATTGACAAGTGATGGTCTGCATTGTATCGCATATTACCATGTGCATGTTGAGATCAATGAACCACCAAGGAAGGGTCACGGTTGAACGCCCTGCGTTCTACCGTTCTCCGAAGAGTCCACCGGTTCGATGCACCAATCAAGATCGCCGCCATCGGCTGTCTACTGTCTCTACCGTCTACCGAAATCAGCTGACCGTACCGAGACCGAGGTCACGCCACCTTGGGAGCGGCCGGCTGTGCCGCGCAGCGGCGGCCCCAGTCACCGCCGAGGGGGGAGAGCTGGCCGCCGTCTGCAGTGGCGCAGTGCCGGGCCGCGGGAGGCGGATCAGCGGGACGGCCGACGGTGTTCCGGCCGCGGCCGCGTCCTCGTCCAGCTGCCGCGTGTCCCGTCACCTGAGCCCGCCGCTGCCGTCACCCAGGATATACCGGTCCATGTGGGACACCGCCCGGCTGGGTCGGGGGCGGGTGAGCGGCCGACCGACCCGGCGCCGGTAGCTCACTCCCCTCCCCGCTGCCTGGCGCTGCCGCCTCGGCTGACCCTGCGTCAGACACGCCGCCTGGCCGCCGGCCGTCCAGCTGGCGAGGCGCCTACATCGGCAGGACGGACTCTGATCCCGAACTCAGCGGACCGATCGTACCAGCGTCCGACACTGTCCGCCACCACTGATGCACCTGACGCAGCTCAGATAAAGGTTCATGTTCTGAATGTGCCGTCACTTCTACCCAAGCTGCCGGATATCACTGCTGATGTGACGGAGACCGAGCCACATGTTCTCTGTTACACTGAGACTAACCTCAGGAGCGCCACACCCAACAGGCTGATACCTGTACCCGGATATAGCGAGAGAATCCATCGGTCAGACAGGAAGGTGGGACGGAAGAAATGTGGCGGAGGCGTTGCAGTTTTTGCCAAGAATTCTCTCAAAACGGAAACGGTGTTGAAAACCTCTGAACTCAATGGCTCACACATGGAGACCGTTTGGGTAAAAATCAAACTAGATCAGCGCCGCTCTGTAATAATCGCATGCATCTATCGCTCGCCTAACACCACAGCTGCCCAGAATGAGAAAGATTTTGACGAAGTCGAAAGACAAACGGGCGAAATCATCCAGCGACATACTCCATCGATGATAGTCATCAGCGGCGACTTCAATGCCGACGCAGAAACGAACCCAGCAGGTGCCCGCAAACTGGATCAGATATCAGTCAATTTTGGTACGCGAATGCTGGTTCAGCAGCCCACATTCTACCGTGGAGAAACAGCATCAAGGCTCGACAACATACTGGTGTACAGCAGATCCGCGAATGATCTCGTGGCCGAGTGCGAAGTTGAAAGGTGTCCGTACACGGCCCACCACCGCAAACTGACAGCGTGCATCAACGTACCGCGTTACAGGCAATCACGTCCGTGATACCGCATGCTGAGAGACTGGAGACGGATGGAGGAGGTCCGTTCCAAGCTGACTTGAACGCCATCAACTGGAGCCGGTCCGTCCCCAGATCGGACCCGTGCGAGACACAGTGGGACAAGTTTGTCCACAGCGTGGAGTCCGTCCTTGACCGCCACGCTCCAGTGAGAACTGTCAAGATACGGAATCCTGTACCGCCACCGATCACCGATTCCACCCGTGATCTGATCGTTAGGCGCCGGCAGGCTATCGCTGCAGGCGACGAGGAGAGTTACGCGGTGCTGAACACCCAAGTGAGGCGGGCCATCAGGAGTGACTACCGCCGCGACATCAAGCGGCGAGCCGAAGAAGCTCCACCGTCAGCCCTCTGGCGGCAGCTACGACCAGTCATCGCACCGAAGCTCAGCGCCCCAGCCCAACCCGAAAACCTGACAGCCAATGACCTGAACCGGTACTTCACTACCGTGGGTGAGGAGACGCACCAGGCCGTCTTCCGGACGTTTCAGGAGTCTGGCAGGCGTGCTCTGGCTCCTCGTTCTCCTCGTGTCCACGCAGACGCGCTCCGGCTCTTCCCCATCACCCTGGAACAGCTGAGGCGAATAATCTACACGCTTCCGCACAAGATATCAGTGGCAGATGGAGTCATCGACATCCGGCTGGTTAAGCTAGCCTTCCCCATCATCGGACGAGTCCTGCTTCAAATCATCAATAAAAGCATCGTATCTGAGGCAGTCCCGGACAGCTGGAAGATGGCGGTAGTCATTCCGCTTCACAAAAAAGGCGAATTAACAGCTGCAGAAAACTTTCGGCCATCACTAACATTCCAGTGATCAGCACAATCATAGAAAAGGCGGTCTGCGCCCAAGTCGACTCCTATATGAATCGGAACAGCCTGTACAGCCCAGATCAGCATGGATTCCGCAGCGGACACAGTACAGCAACGGCACTGATCAGCGTTACTGATCACCTTCTGGGAGCGGTTGATCGGGGAGACATCAGTCTTCTGACGCTGATTGACCTCAGTCGGGCATTTGATGTCGTCCATCACCAGACGCTCTTGGACCAGCTACAACTACTCCAGATCGCCCCTGGATGGTTCCGGAGCTACTTGAGCGGTCACCACGTGTGTCAAGCTGGCGGGAGGTGAAACATCGGCGCTGCTCCCGATCAACATAGGAATTTTCCAGGGTTCTTGTATTGGACCGATGCTGTACAACATCGCCTCCATCAGCGCTGCCTGCTACGTACCGACAGACGTAGACGGCTTCCTCGTCCGAATGGCCAGATACGCCGACGACACTCAGGTGGCTATCTCGGGACCGAAAGAGAGGGCTACCAGATATTCAGACGGCACTGGAGGGAGTTATCGACACGCTGGCTACATATTTCCTGCAGAATGGGATGAAGATTAACGCTGCCAAAACGAACTGATGATCGTCGGGGATAGGTTTGCTCTACAATCTGCTGCAGCAGAGCCTGCTCGGGTTGAGTTCATCGGAGAGACTCTCCAACCTGTGTCTTCAGCGCGAAACCTCGGCGTTATGTTCGACAGTCGTTTAAGTTTTGAGCCTCATATACATAGATAGCATCGTCAAAAAATGTTTCGGGATTCTTATAGGCCTTATGCACGCAAAGCACATGATACCGGCTCAAGTACTGCCGACTGTTGTGAACGCGTTAGTCATGTCCCATGTACGTTACTGTAGCCAAGTATTCGGCTGTGCCAACAAAACCGCCCTGAAACGACTACAAAAAGTGCAAAATTTTGCTTGCTAGGTTGATATCAGGCCGACAAAGATACCAACATGTGTCCGATGTGATAGAGAACTTGGAGTGGCTCCCTATCGCAGCGATGGTGGACTTTAATGATTTGTGTCTCCCGCATAAAATCGTTATGACCAATGAGCCCGAGATACTTAGGCGAGAGGTGCGTTACAACAAGAGATGTAGTTGAACGCAGAACCAGACACTCAGACCACCTGTACTTGTCTCGCTTTCGCACCAACATTGGCAAAAGAACTTTTAGGCACCGGGCATGTGTGCTGTACAATGAACATGTGATCGGATCTGAGCTGCAGGGCATGTCATACGCGCGCTTTAAGAAAGTGTTGAAAGCTTGTCTTCTCACTTAAGATTTTAGAAGATTTTATATCGTCCGCTTAGTATTGTTCTTTGTAGGTACTTCAATCATTTTAGCATATACAAATATTTTTGCTTTGTGCTGTTTTAGGTTGTGCTTTTTTTATTTCATCTACCATTTCTGAGCAGTTGTGATTCTTAACATGTGAACCTATGTCTGACGAGGGCCCATAATAGCCACATCCTTGTGGATGAGTGCCAATGATGTACAATAAATAAATAAATAAATGCTATAAGATGGCCCTTTGCCACTTTCTGTGCAAACTGATATTGAAAAGTCCAAATTGATTTGAAGTGGCCAACAGAAAGTATACACCAGATTGTGTAAGCGATTAATTATATCAAATTAAGTAGGTACACTCAAAAAATATTGACGAACTACAACCTGGTAAACGAAGCCATGACAAACGAAAACCTTGCGTTCCCAAATGTGTGTCATTCTACTAACCCAAAACCAGGGAATGCTTGGTTACTAAGGCATAACAAACCAGGCACCAATACCAAGCAAGGATGAAACAAACCCGAAGGTAGTCCATAACCAATGAACGAGCAGCCGTTTACGAATGACCACTAGGGCAAATCAAACGGTTGAGTAAACCGGGACTGACCCATTACAATGCAAATTGAATACTTATCCCATGCCGGCGCTACGATAATAATACTATATGAGGACGTAATGTTGATCCAATGCAGAAATCTAGTCTAGGTTCGATTACCGCTCGTAGTCATTACATTCGCTCTGTTCCACGACGCTGCTTTGCGTAACACATAAAACATATTTATTTCCGAGCTAACTTGGAGACTTGTGTTACCAGACCTCAGATGACCATTTGTACAGACTTATATATATATAGCATATATAGGTAGTCAGAAAACTTTTCGAGTTTGAGCAAACTGAGGACGATTCCAAAAAATAAATATAACATGCAAACAAAAGACCCATAAGAATGTGTGGAGAGAGTTGTCATGCACTTGAATGGCCCATCATACAAATACTACGAGTAAACGCGAAGCAAGGAATAGGGAAAAACAAAGCAAAAATGTATTGTTTGTACTGCGCCATCTATCAACGAAAAACTAACACTTATAAAACTGTCGCTGTGTGGCTGGTCAAGGTAGTTTTCACCTAGTCATGCTGTGGTAGGTGACCACATTGAAACCACCTCTCGACAAGGGCAAAAGAATGGTGTTAACCGATGAACGCTAGTTTACAAATCCGAAACCAAAATTGATGAATAACGTATTCGTGTATCGACGAAGGGCTAAACTTGGAGACTTGGAAGCCCGCTGTCGCTCAGAGTGCTTCGTCCCACAGCACAGCGGGAACTCAGCAGGTGAAATCGGAGGCGAACAAAGTTTTAATTGGCTCAAGAAAAAAAAACTGGTCCGATTAACCCGCGAATTACTGGGGGGGCTATTTTTTGCCCCCCCCCCCCCTCCCGTTATTTTGCAATAACTCCTAAACGAATACCCGTATCGTCGCTAAACTTGCAGTAACTTCTCTCACATCAATTCTACACATGTTAGCAAACGTAAAAATATGAGGCTATTATAGGTGAACCGAAAATGACGTCAGGGTGACGTCATGTTCTTCGGTTTTTGTTGCAAAATAATGGTTTGCAGAAAACGCTGTCAAAGGTACGATATTTGAGATAAACTAAATTGTATTAAATCAAATTACTAACAATAGACCGGGCTATGAAGCTGCTATCTCAAATTTTTGAGTTTACTTGAAATTCAAAATTTTGAGAAATCCAAAGACATTTTTTTTGGTTTTTACAAAAAAAAATAAGAAAAAATTAGAATTATCCAAAAACCGGAATATATGTGATCGAGACTTATGCGGTGAATATGTATACCAAATTTAAAGTCGATATCTTTAAAATTGACCGAGTTATGACCTTTAAATGACAAAAAACGACCACTTCTCACAGCATTACTATGACAAAAAAACGCATTTCCATTTTTGCTTTTATTTCTATTTATATGGAACAAACAATGTTCTAAGGTCATTTTTCGCGTTCTAGACGAAAAACAAACCCATAAACATGTGTTACAACGCCTAATGACCGTAATCTGCAGTTTGAACTCGTGACCTCGGATGACCTTGACCTGACCCAAGGTCATAAACAGCTTAGAAAGGCACTTAGAAGTGTCAGACACACGAATCATACCGATTTATCAACAGCTTATGCGTTTAATATTGTAATTTTGCGCGACAATTCCATCCATAGAGACCTTTTGACACGGTCAAACATTTTGTACTTAGCCTGACCTGTGACGTCATCGGTGACCCCGAGGTCAACAATATTATGTTTCCCTCAATAAATTTCCCAAGGCTATCGAATTCCGTTTGAATTTTTACATTCGGTCCAGTAGTTCCGGAGATCAGAGGGGGGCACAAAATAGCCCCCCCCCCCCCCACCCCCAGAAAGTCGCGTTATGAAATATACCCCAGTAACTCGCGGGTTAAGGCCGTATCTACTGTCAAACGTTTGTCTGTTCATTTCTCGTCTGCCGCCAGGTACTGGTGAAGATGCGATCAAAGCATATGTGATGGAGCCAACAGGCGCTGAGGATGTAACCGCGACGAAGCTTAAGACAAAGTATGACAGTTATGAATCGTATCGCTTGAACATCGTTAACCCCGCAAGGAATAACATCCTAGACCCAGAGCTTTGGGCTCAGGGCTTAGTAGTCCGACGTTTTTTTTCGTGAAGCGGCAGCCATCTGACAGTGAGTATGTAGCAACAGCAGCGGCCCTCCCTGCACTGGTTTATGGCATCGGATGTACGCAACTGAAGGTCTGCGGTCATTGTGTATGTACCTCTTTTTATCACTCATCTTAATGTTTCAGATTAGTTCATATAATTATCGTTCATCCAAGCGTAATATTGGCGGAATTGTTAGGTTATGCGATAATTCTGATATTGTTCTTTTACAAGAACACTGGCTCTTTCCTTCCGACCTCCCCTCTCTGAATAATGTTCATAAGGATTTCATGTCTTTCGGAATTCGTCAATTCATCCGTCTGATAGTTTGGTATTGGGAAGGCCGTTTGGGGGTGTAGCCGTACTATGGAAAAATAATTTAGCGAGGTTTGTTAAACCTATTTCGTTTGCTGACAGAATAATTGGATTGGAATGTCATATTGATGATATAAAAATCCTTCTATTGGGCGTGTATCTACCATATGATACTAAAAAAAAAATCCTCAATATGTATACTATCTGCCGTATCTGGCTAAATTAAAGGCAATCATTGATGATTTTGATTCTCCCCATGTTTGCATTTTGGGTGACTTTAATGCAGACATTTTCAAGCTGACTGACTTTGGTAAGGAACTCAAATATTTTTGTCATGAAGCAAACTTAAAGATAGCTGATGTTTTGCTGTTACCTTCGACTTCCACTACTCACATTAATGATGGTAGTAGCGCTGAATCTTGGCTTGATCATATTGTCTGTACTGCTGGTTTTTATTCTCTCCTCTGTGATGTTGTAATTGATTTGTCGATTGCAAGCTCTGATCATTTTCCATTATTTTTCAAGCTTGAGCTTCCTTACTTAAATAACTGTCCGGAATCGTACAAAGTGTCTGAGTGTGATGTTAGATGGATAGTTGACTGGAAATCAGTTGGAGATACTAGAATGCATGCGTTTGCTAAGGTTGTTGAGGAGAAGCTTGCCAGCATAGCTGTTCCATATGAAGCCCTGCATTGCCGTACTAACGTCTGCTATGCGCATAAAGCTCCTATCACCGATTACTATAAAGAAATGATTAACTGTGTTAGAAATGCTTCTTGCTTAACTGTTCCTAAAAAAAAAAATGCTCACAATAAGCGTATTATCCCAGGGTGGACGGAATTTGTTCAAGAGAGACATACGTTGCTTGGTGATGTTTACTCTCTCTGGGCCTTAGTCGGCAAACCCCGCCAGGGCTACATTTATAGTAAGTTGTGCGTTGCGAAGTCCCAGTTTAAATATGCTCTCCGTTTTTTTTTAGGGAATGAGAAGGACCTGAGGGCTAAAGCACTGGCAGATAAATTTTCAAATAATCCACGTAGTATTGCCACGTTTTGGAAAGAGGTTCCTAAGCTTAACAGTGATCCTCCTTTGGCTCAAGCTGTTGAAAGTGTCAGTGGAGAGGCAAATATAGCTAGTATGTGGAAAAATAATTTTTCGGATATTTTGCATAGTGTGAATAATGATAGCTCTCAGGATGCTGTGCTAAATCAGTTAAAGAACTCTGACTCAGGTATAACAACCTTTTCTGTCCCTGAGGTCTTGGAATCGATTTTCGAACTGTCCTCTGGTCGCTCTTCTTGTTGTGATGAGCTTAGTGCGAAACATTTCAGATTTGCTGGTATTCCTTGTGCTACCCATATTTCACTGTGTTTTTCAATGATGTTAAAGCATAAGTGTTTGCCTCCTTCTTTGTCAAAAGTGATCTTGAGCCCAATTGTCAAAGATAAGACCGGTAATATCTCTTGATAAGGATAATTACAGGCCTATTGCCTTGGCTACTGTGAGCTCCAAAATCTTAGAAAGAGTTATCTTGAATCGCTGTAGATCTAATCTTATCACTAGTGATCATCAATTTGGGTTCAAGGAGAGACATTCCACGGATATGGCCGTGTATGCTTTTAAGGAAATTGCGGATCATTATTTACGTAACAGAAGTCCTGTTTTTGTCTGTTTCATTGATGCTCGGAAGGCGTTTGATCGTGTGAATCACTGGACATTGTTTGACAAGCTTTTACGCAGAGGGATGGACACTGGCATTGTGCAGCTTCTTGTAACATGGTATGAATCGCAAAATTTGTATGTGCTATGGGGTAACTATCTCACGGAAGGCTTCTCAGTGACAAATGGAGTTAGGCAGGCTGGAATCTTGTCCCCATATTTGTTCAATGCTTACACTGATGGACTTTCGGAAAGTTTAGATATGAGTGGGGTAGGATGTCGATATTTGGGTAGTGTTAACCATCTTCGCTATGCAGACGATATGGTTTTGCTTTCACCCACGCCGCAAGGCTTACAAAAGATGCTTGATATTTGTGCAGAGTATGCAGGCATTCATGATATATTATTTAATACCAAAAAGACAGTTTGCATGGCTATTCTTCCTAACTTATTTAAGCATATGGTCCTGCCTGATATTGTCTTATGTGGTAGTGTGCTATCTTATGTTGATAGCTACAAATAACTTGGTTTTCATATTTCAAAAACTTCTTCAACATCAGATGATCTTGAATTGCGACATCAGTATCGCCTCATGTGTTGTCGTGCAAACTCACTTATTAGGAAGTTCGCATTGTGTTCGTATTCTGTAAAAAGATATTTGTATAGTACGTATTGCTCTAATATTAGTGGTGTACAGCTGTGGCACTCTCATCGTGCTTCTGTGTTACGAAAATTCATAGTTTGTTTCAACAATGCTGCTACAATGTTGTTTTGGATATGCTCGTTATTGTAGTGCATCCAACATGTTTGTGCAGGAGCGAATTGATAGCTTTAATGTCGTGTATCGAAAAGCCGTTTTTGGTTTCATGACACGTCTTGGACAGTCTGAGAATCAAATTGTATCGACATTGTTCAATAGTGACCTGGCATGTTATTCCTCTGTAAGGAAAGCTTGGTCCTCTGCGCTGCATATGTGAAGTAAGGGTTGGTGTGTATCATATCCAAGTATTACTGGACTTCGAGTCTGTAAATAAAGAAATATCTCCTCTCTCGCTCTCACTCACTCACTCACTCTCACTCGCTCACTCGCTCACTCGCTCACCCTCTGTCGCTCTGTCGCTCTGCCGCTCTGCCGCTCTCTCGCTCTCTCTCGCTCTCTCTCGCTCTCTCTCTCGCTCTCTCTCTCTCTCTCTCTCTCTCTCTCGCTCTCTCTCTCTCTCTCGCTCTCTCTCTCGCTCTCTCTCTCTCGCTCTCTCTCTCTCGCTCTTTCTCTCTCTCGCTCTCTCGCTCTCTCTCGCTCTCTCTCTCGCTCTCTCTCTCGCTCTCTCTCTCTCTCTCTCGGTCTCTCTCTCTCGCTCTCTCTCGCTCTCTCGCTCTCTCTCGCTCTCTCGCTTCTCTCGCTTCTCTCGCTTCTCTCGCTTCTCTCGCTCTCTCGCTCTCTCGCTCTCTCGCTCTCTCGCTCTCTCTCGCTCTCTCGCTCTCTCGCTCTCTCTCGCTCTCTCGCTCTCTCTCGCTCTCTCGCTCTCTCTCGCTCTCTCTCGCTCTCTCTCGCTCTCTCTCGCTCTCTCTCGCTCTCTCTCGCTCTCTCTCGCTCTCTCTCGCTCTCTCTCGCTCTCTCTCGCTCTCTCTCGCTCTCTCTCGCTCTCTCTCGCTCTCTCTCGCTCTCTCTCGCTCTCTCTCGCTCTCTCTCGCTCTCTCTCGCTCTCTCTCGCTCTCTCTCGCTCTCTCTCGCTCTCTCTCGCTCTCTCTCGCTCTCTCTCGCTCTCTCTCGCTCTCTCTCGCTCTCTCTCGCTCTCTCTC
>JAXIVJ010018388.1:0-23382 GCA_036785665.1 Chirona hameri | reverse complement strand
GTTATCGCCTGGCATATCGTCATCACCATGCCAGTCACCCCCTTTTCATGCTCCTGAACACGCCCCTGAAACTCTATATGTAATAAATTATGCAAATAATGGAAGCAGAAGCTATCTTTTACATCTTGATAGCTATAAATGCCCCTTACATTGCTCTATTGGCTTTCCGCCAAGCATTGAATACTTCCTGGAAACCCCCCTTTTCAAGCCCCTGAAACCGCCTCTGCCATGCAATTTTGTATGATATTTCATTAACATCATCTAATTTGCACTTGTTGCAATCACGGTAAGCCGATGTAACTCCTTCATACTTGATGCAGTTAGAAGAAAACCGTGAAGATCGCATTTCCGTATTTTCGCCAAATGTCGCCTCCGAACCCACCCAAAACTGTGCCCTGGAACTGCCTATGTTCAAGTTAAGAACTCAAATTTTGACTCCAAATGCGGAGTTCAATTCTATGAAAAGTCCCAAAATTGCATGGGCCTGCTCCCAGCGGTTCTGGAGATATCTTCGAAAAAACATGAGGGGGGGGGGCGGAATCCGCCCCCTGTTACAAATCAAATAGGGTTAAGGTGAACCTTGGAGATATTTGCTACGTTTCAATAGTTTGGTAATTGGTTTGTTTTGTATTCAAAGCGCCAGAATTGTATCGAAATAATTGTGCCCATACTTTGGCAGCGTAAAGGATTTCTGTGTAGCTCTCTATAGCTCAAATGACGTCATCAACCCAAGTATTAAAACTGATTTTTATGAAATTGAGCACTGTTTGCGAGAAACAAATGTCATATTCGTGTTCGGCAGCAATTACTTCATATTTTGCACCACAAGCGGCGAACTTTTTACAACTTTTGGGAAGGTGGGACAGTCCCTTTAATAGAAGAAATGGGTTGGGCTAACTAGGTACTCCCCTCCACCCCCCCCCCCCCCCCTACCCCCATCGCTCCAACTTAGGCTGGACCGCCGGCGGTGGAAAAGCACCCCCTGGCATTTAGACAATTATCCACCTATGCCTCAAATTGCCATTTGCCCTTGCCCTAGTGAGCTCCCTTGCCATGCTTGCTCACTCCAAAGTCCCGGGATAAAGATAATATTTGTGGGTTCATAAGAACAGGACACGTAGTTCAGCTGTGCAAAGATTATCAGCTTTGTAAAGCCCTTGCACGGACCATGGACTCGAAGCCTCCCTCCTCCGCCGACCGGTCGTGATATCAGCGGGTTATGATATCTCTCCTCAAACAGACTGAGGTCAGCAGTGTCCGGTGCAGCACAGCAGCTGTTGGTCGGGACCAACGCCAGCTGTGTGCGCCTGTCGACTGATGCTGTCGACCCCCCCCCCCCCCCCTCCCCCCGCGCTCAGCCCGCCTGCCCGGCCTGGCAGTTGGCGGAAATGGCTTGCGTCACCTGCGTATCTCCCGCGGCGCGTCACCGCCCGTCGCGTCGGTCCGGGAAGAGCTATTCCCGGAGACGACTTCGTCACGTGTCACTCAGAGGTCAGGCATGAGGTGAGATGAGGCCGGTCGGCTGGTCATGTGAGACGAGAGGTGGCAGTCACTCAGAGGTCACTCAGAGGTGACCAGAGGTCAGGCATGAGGTGAGATGAGGCCGGTCGGCTGGTCATGTGAGACGAGAGGTGGCGGTCACTCAGAGTTCACACAAAGGTGACCCGAGGTCAGGCATGAGGTGAGATGAGGCCGGTCGGCTGGTCATGCGAGACGAGAGGTGGCGGTCACTCAGAGGTCACTCAGAGGTGACCAGAGGTCAGGCATGAGGTGAGATGAGGCCGGTCGGCTGGTCATGTGAGACGAGAGGTGGCGGTCACTCAGAGGTCACTCAGAGGTCACTCAGAGGTCAGGTGAGGTGAGATGAGGCCGGTTATCTTCAGCGAACTGGAGTGACAACACGGGTCATGTCACACCGGCACGAGACCCGTCACGGAGCTGGGAGCGCGGTGTGAGGTGATGCATCACATCATCGGTACTGTGACAAAGAAGGGAGCGCCAGTGGCGCGATTATTGGCAGATTTGGGCGAAAACTACACAGGAAAGCAGGATGACTAAGCACGTGACAGGTACTGACAGCGATGCCAACACTTGGCTTAGGTTTGAGTTTCTTTGCGATGCTTCACGTTCTTTGTGCTCCCTGGATGGCCTACGCATTGGAAAGTGTCTTCTATTCTGGCCCTCAGAACTCGGCTGCAGTGGTGTCGCCACGGTTTCAAAACTTGTACGGACACACCATGACATCGTACCTTTCGAGCGGGGGTGGGGTGTGTGTTTGAAGGGGGGGGGGGGGGGGTAGGACGTGAGTGTGACTTTTGCAGTGGTGTCAATACGGTGCTTAAAGGAAACCAGTCACTTTCATAATGGAATTTCTAGTGCGCTGAGATAGCAGTTCTGAAGGCCATAATATCAGCGACCCGAGGGCAGTTTAATTTCGTACCTCCCCATTATAAGTCTAAGGGGAAATATTCAAATGCTTCCTTTTCTAAGGAGACGCAAGATAGCAGTCTAATTCCTTCTGGATCATGTTATTATAGAACATGATTGATGACCTAGGACTATTTTTGTTCAGTGACCCCTACAGGGTCAGCTGAGGTCATCCGAGGTCACCAACAGTTGTATGTCAATAACTCTCGACATAATGACGATAGAGAAGTGAAACCGACACCAATGTGTTTATCTCGTCGCGGCACATCTTCCCATATGCAACTTGACCTACTTGGGTCACCACCACTTGACCTTGACCTGAGGTCGCATGTGTAAGTTGACCTGACCTGGTCAACACTAATATGAGGCGAAGCGTATTGATGAGACAAGCACAATGACGTCAAATGTATTGCTTTGTCGTTATTAGGTAAAAAGTTATTCGTGATAAACTTTTAATTAAATAGCCTTTTTGACATTTGATGAGCTCTGGAGCCTAAACTATTGACGTGACCTCAAATTCGAGGATATGTTAGCAATTGCATTTTTCAAGAGCTTTCCATTTATTTTCCCGTTTGTTCCTAGCTATCATAGTTCCTGTGATATCTGGGGGTTTCTGGAGCGAAGTCCTACAACTAGAAAATCTTATCTTTGATGACCTCTGGTGATCTCAATATTGGCCTGAGGAAACAATATTTAAAGTACCTTCGAATGTGCTTGCCAAGAGCTTTTAAACGCTCTATTCCGGGTCTTTCTATCTCTTTTAGTTTTCGAGTTCAAGGGCTGGAGTCCCAGTATAGTGAAATACACTGTCCTGACAGTGGACCTCCATTAAAAATGCACTAGTACCCTGGCCCCGCCCACGGAGAATCTATTGTCCGGATTTCCCGCGCCGTGCCGGGGGTGGGACGTTTAGACGCCCCTCTCTAAGGTTTTTCAAGGATAGCAAACAAACGGCTGCGCGCAGCGCCGCCATTTTTGGCACAGCTGTTAAAGGAAATAGTTCACCTTGGAAAATTTGTACCCAACACGATTTGATTACATTGTTTAATACAATTTCTTTTGATATTGTCAAAAATGGCCTTATATCGCGCCGATTCAGGACAGAAGGCCGTAAATTTGTATTGTTTATCAAAACTATATGCATACTCTCTGAGTCAGAGTCCTGACGTCACGCGAATGTAAACAAATGGTTCAGCCAATCAGATTCGAAAGTAGTCGCGTAAAGATAGACTCGCATTGGAGATGTGCCAACCGGCGGCCGGCGATTCGCTTACTAGCACCAGCTGCAAGCTGATTGGCTGATGGTATAGCCTCTGCCCGGGCTAGAACCAGTACAACATTCTTTCGCCAGCACCGCATTCCTTCGCTAAAAACTTAAATATATTCGGCTGGAGAGTCTTTTCAGTCAATAAAACTTGCAGATAGAGGTTTCCCAACACGGGCTACAAAACTGCTATCTCAGTTTAAAACTAATGTTGAAGGTGAACTATTTCCTTTAAGGCATTAATTGCCCGCATATTGTAAAATTATTGACCACGGGTCATCTCAGGTCAGGTCACCAGGCCAGTTCACGTGACCCCACCTCCAAACAAGTGTGAGGTCGTACCACAGCCACAGTTTTTGGCCGATTGATTTCGGACTTACAGGATTTCATAAGGGTAATAGACAAATAGTACCTACAATTCGTTGATCTCGGATTTTTTTTATATCGGTGACCTAAGGTCGGGTCAATTTCGTGACCTCCCCATTATAAGTCAATGGGGAAATATTCAAATGCTTCCTATTCTGAGGATACGCATGATATCAGCCCAATTAATTCTGGATCATGTTACTATAGGCCATTCTTGAAGACCCAGGTGCATTTTTGGTTCAGTGACCCCACGTGTTGAATCTATCGTCCCGATTTGTTTTTCGTCGGATTTTTTTTAATGCAATTTATCATTATTGGCAATCAAGAGCTGAAACGCAACTGCTAATAAAAAAGTAAATGTACATACATACTGACGTGATGCATATGATGATTAAGTGAATAATACATCTGAAGTGGTTTTGACGATCAGTATTTCGAAGGACATGATCGCTTAGTAAATTTTCACAGAAATGACAATGTAAGATTTTTGCTGTCATTTTGACCCCCGAGTACTTCATGAGAAGGAGCATTTTGTCCCCGACCTTATCCATAAGGACAGAACACTTTACCACCCCTGCAGAGGTAACTAAAGGTCATGTTGGCATTTTCTTTCCAAAAGTTGTTCGTGCATAACCTTTTACCTAATAAAGATAGGAAAATAACTTTAACGCCATCGTGTTTGCCTCGTCAAGACAATCCGAACCATTCTTATGGTGACCGGATCGGGTCAAATTCAAAATATGACCACAGGTCAAGGTCACTTGGTGACCCAGGTTGGTCATGTTGAATATGGGGAGACGCATCTCGACGAGATACACATTGTGGTATCAGTGACACGTCTCTAGGTAGCACGTCTCTAGCTCTCCCGTTTGTTCCTTGCATTTCCTACAATTTCAGGAGGCCCCTCCTCAGCATGGCGTGGTTCATCATCATCATCATCACGTTTATTGGTCATACTTGCGCAGTTACAGCAATACACTTGGAGACATGGTGCAGAAGCACTCAATGCGCTTAAATCAGCGCACCACGTCTGGGAAAGGGGCATAACAAAGGATTGATTTCTCCAGCCGCCGCCGCAGCGCGAGACACCCAGCACTCCGCAACGTGAAACGAGTGCTGCTAGACGCCGCTCAACTCGCCTCGGACACCAGTCACATTATCTTAGAGTTAATATATGTGGGCAAATCTACCAGAGTTAAGTAGGAATTTTTGGAACACGTGGGCCACCGCCCGACCGTCAACGCCGCAGAGATTTGTGCCGTGCATTAGGATTTGAAGCTGTTCGGATTGTGATTGGGTGGTAAATAAGGGCCCTGTGATTTGTGTTATGTTGTTAATGAATTCCGTTCGTTGTTTCTTGTACTTGGGACAGGAAAGGACGAAGTGACGAGGGTTCTCAGTTTTATACCCACAATCACATGCAGGGCTTGGACATTTTTGAACTTTGTATAAATGTGAGTTCAAATGCGTCATGTCTGTGCGAAAACGAGTGTGTAATATGTTCCCCTCCTTTGATCCCGCGGTATAGTAATATGGAGGGACAGGTAATCCTAGCTGCTCACGAAGTTCTTTTTTGTATGTTTTGTGTCCTAGTTGACGTATGGTTTCCGGTAACTGGTTCCACTGTTTACTGGTTGTTTGAAAGAATGAACGATTATAGCATGTTGTACGGTGAGGGGATCTACTGTGAGAGTTTGCGTTCCTAAGAGTGATGGTTGTGTCCTGTGCTCGTGTGTTCGGCATAATGGACATGACATAGTGTGGTGTGTGTTGTTTGCAGTCATTAAGCTTATGGTACAATATGAGCCTGTGCATACGTCGTCTTGTAGTCAGTGCCTCCCAGCCTAATTCCGATCGTAATTTCTCAGTGGGTGTTCGAAAGAGTGTCCCTGTCACCAGTCTCGCGGCTCGATTTTGTAACGTCTCTAGTCTAGTGGAGTCCTTTATGGTAATGTGTCCGTCATACACAACGTCACAATAGTCGAAATGTGGTCTGACGTAAATTCTATAAATTTGGTCGAGAATGGGCCGTGGTATGTACCGTGCTATGGGGTATAATGGGCCTAGTGTTCTGTTTATTTTTTGGCATATTTTGTTTACGTGTTCATGAAATCGGAGGTCTTTCGAAAGTGTTACTCCAAGATGAGAATGACTTTCTCCAATTGGTATAGGATCTCCCCCAAATGTTAATGCTGGTATTTGTTGCGTACGTTTATGAGAAAATGTTTGTTGGATTGTTTTTGTAGCGTTAAAGGTTATCACCCATTCCCGACCATAGTCCTGAATCACGTCCAAGTCATCCTGAAGTGAGAGCTGTGTCGCTTGTACGTCTTTAGTCGCGTGAGAAGAGTAGAGAGAGGTATCGTCGGCGAAAAAGAGGATGTCATTTTGTGTTTGATTTGATAGAGCGTTAAGGTAAATGAGAGCTAGCAAAGGTCCCAATACCGATCCCTGAGGGCAGCCTGCGTTCACAGTCCTGAAAGGTGAAGACGTGTTGCGTATGATTACTCGTTGTCGTCTGTTTTGTAGGTATGATGTAATCCAGTCTAGAAGGGATCCTGTTATGCCAAATTCGTATCTACATTTGTGTATTAGTCCTTTGTGCCAGATTTTGTCGAAGTATTTGGAAATGTCTAAGTAAATTGCAGTAAAGTCGCGTCCTTCATCAAGCGATTTATCAAAACCGTAGGTTTTGACGAAGTCAAATACTAGAAGTTTATACTGGGGCAGCAGCCTATTTGTGTAGTGATTTGTATGTCTGTCTGTTTGTTTGTTTGTCTGAGGCGTTTGGCCACAGCTCGCTGACGAAGAGGCACAGCAACACGCGCGTGGCACCGTCCGATGCGCCAGTTCGGCCCCCAGGTGCCGGTGCCGGTGGCCGGTCGATTGGTGCTACGTGGCACGTGGTACGTGCCGCCCCGTGGGACATTGCAAAATCCATTTGCCCACACGTGCCGCCCACACGTGTGGACGCAGGGCGACCAAATTCGGTGGGCGGGTAGTCCACATGGGTGCGGAAAATCCTTTGCGGTTGCCGACCCCGAGGGGGGTAAACAAAAGCCCCCAGGGGGTAAACCTTTTATCGCGTGGGGTCCTCGGATTTCGGGAAATTTTGATGTAGCGACACCAAATTTGGTACACCGATAGAGTTCGGCGAGTGACAGATGATGGTGCCGGTCGGCGCTCGATTTGTGCCACGTGGCACGTGCCGCCACGTGGCCATGCAAAATATGCTTCCTCGTGAAATGATGGCTACGGTTTTGCCCCGGACCCAAACCCGATCCACCGAAATGGGTCCGCACTAGTCAAAACCGTAGGTTTTGACAAAGTCAAATACCGGAGGTTTATACTGGGGCAGCCTATTGGTGTAGTGACTTTGTCTGTCTGTATGTATGTTTGTTTGTTTGTCTGTCTGAGGCGTTTGGCCACAGCTCGCTGACGAAGAGGCACAGCAACACGCGCGTGGCACGGTTCGATGCGCCAGTTCGGCCCCCAGGTGCCGGTGCCGGTGGCCGGTCGATCGGTGCCACGTGGCACGTGCCACGTGCCGCCACGTGGGGCACTGCAAGATCCATTTGCCAACACGTGCCGCCCATACCAGTAGACGCAGGGCGACCAAATTCGGTGGGCGGGTAGTCCACATGGGTGCGGAAGATCCTTTGGGGTTGCCGACCCCGAGGGGGGTAAACAAAAGCCCCCAGGGGGTAAACCTTTTATCGCGTGGGGTCCTCGGATTTCGGGAAAATTTGATGTAGCGACACCAAATTTGGTACACCGATAGAGCTCGGCGAGTGACAGATGATGGTGCCGGTCGCCGCTCGATCGGTGGCACGTGCCACGTGGCCATGACAAAATATGCTTGCCCAGCCCATACCAGTGGACACAGGGCGACCAAACTCGGTGGGCGGGTAGTCCACATGGGGGCCGAAAAACGATATTGGCTGATTTTCTCGAGGGGGGGGGGGGCACGTTGCCCCCCTAAGGGGGGTTAATATGATATCCCAGGGGTCCTCTGATTGCGAGATTTAATTTTGCGCTAGCCGCACCAAATTTGGTACACCGATAGAGCTCGACGAGTGACAGATGATGGTGCCGGTCGCCGCTCGATCGGTGCCACGTGGCACGTGCCACGTGCCGCCACGTGGACATGGCAAAATCTGCTTGCCCACCCCATACCATTGGTCGCAGGGCGACCAAACTCGGTGGGCGGGTAGTCCACATGGGTGCCGAAAAACCATACTGGCTGATTTTCACGAGGGGGGGCATGTTTCCCCCCGTAGGGGGTTAACCTGAAAGCGTGGGGGTCCTCTGATTGTGGGATTTTTTCTTCTTGCTAGCCGCACCAAATTTGGTGCGCCGATAGAGCTCGGCGAGTGACAGATGATGGTGTCGGTCGCCGCTCGATCGGTGCTACGTGGCACGTGCCACGTGCCGCCACGTGGCCACTGCAAAGTCTGCTTACCCAGCCGTGCCGTCCATGCCAGTGGACTCAACGCGACCAAAATCGGTGAGCGAGTATTCCTCATGGCTGCGGGGTGACCTTGGTGAGTGGCGACGGTGGCGCCCCCAAAACACGTGCGGCAGGCACGTGCAACTTTTTTTTAGCGGGTTCCTCACTTCGGTCGGCCACTACTCGTGAGTTATGACAGCTATCCGCTCCAAATTTGGTGCTTCTTTGTAGAGCGTGGTCAGGGCTATCTGCTGTAATGCCATATTTGGCGCTGGGAGTCCCGGGTTCGAATCTCATCGAGGGCATTTGCTTTTCCTAAGCCTTTCTTGTCCAATTATGTTTGTCGGCGCTCCTCGTGACGTTCCAACAAATGGCTACGGTTTTGCCCCGGACCCAAACCCGATCCACCGAAATGGGTCCGCACTAGTCAAAAACGTTAGGTTTTGACGAAGTCCAATACCGGAGGTTTATACTGGGGCAGTTAACTGTAGTGACTTTGTATGTCTGTATGTCTGTTTGTCTGAGGCGTTTGGCCACAGTTCGCTGACGAAAAGGCGCAGCGACACGCGCGTGCCACCGTCCGATGCGCCAGTTCGGCCCCCAGGTGCCGGTGCCGGTGGCCGGTCGATCGGTGCCACGTGGCACGTGGCACGTGCCGCCACGTGGGCCATTGCAAAATCCATTTGCCCACACGTGCCGCCCATACCAGTGGACGCAGGGCGACCAAACTCGGTGGGCGGGTAGTCCACATGAGTGCGGAAGATCCTTTGGGGTTGCAGACCCCGAGTGGGGTAAACAAAAGCCCCCAGGGGGGCAAACCTTTTATCGCGTGGGGTCCTCGGATTTCTGGAAATTTTGATGTAGCGACACCAAATTTGGTACACCGATAGAGCTCGGCGAGTGACAGATGATGGTGCCGGTCGCCGCTCGATCGGTGCCACGTGGCACGTGCCACGTGCCGCCACGTGGCCATGGCAAAATATGCTTGTCCAGCCCATACTAGTGGACACAGGGCGACCAAACTCGGTGGGCGGGTAGTCCTCATGGGTGCGGAAAATCTTTTGGGGTTGCCGACCCCGAGGGGGGTAAACAAAAGCCACCAGGGGGTTAAACCTTTTATCGCGTAGGGTCCTCGGATTTCGGGAAATTTTGATGTAGCAACACCAAATTTGGTACACCGATAGAGCTCGGCGAGTGACAGATGATGGTACCGGTCGCCGCTCGATCGGTGCCACGTGGCACGTGCCACGTGCCGACACGTGGCCACTGCAAAATCTGCTTTCCCAGCCCATACCAGTGGTCGCAGGGCGACCAAACTCGGTGGGCGGGTAGTCCACATGGGTGCCGAAAAACAATATTGGCTGATTTCCTCGAGGGGGGCACGTTGCCCCCCCTAGGGGGGTTAACCTGATATCGCAGGGGTCCTCTGAATGCGGGATTTTATTTTGCGCTAGCCGCACCAAATTTGGTGCACCGATAGAGCTCGACGAGTGACAGATGATGGTGCCGGTCGCCGCTCGATCGGTGCCACGTGGCACGTGCCACGTGCCGCCACGTGGCCATGGCAAAATATGTTTGCCCAGCCCATACCAGTGGACACAGGGCGACCAAACTCGGTGGGCGGGTAGTCCACATGGGTGCCGAAAAACAATATTGGCTGATTTTCTCGAGGGGGTACGTTGCCACCCCTAGGGGGGGGGGGTCAACCTGATATCCCAGGGGTCCTCTGATTCCGGATTTTGTTTTTGCGCTAGCCGCACCAAATTTGGTGCACCGATAGAGCTCGACGAGTGAAAGATGATGGTGCCGGTTGCCGCTCGATCGGTGCCACGTGGCACGTGCCACGTACCGCCACGTGGCCACTGCAAAATCTGCTTACCCAGCCGTGCCGCCCATACCAGTGGACTCAACGCGACCAAAATCGGTGGGCGAGTAGTCATCATGGGTGCGGGATGACCTTGTAGGTTGGCAACGGTGGCGCTTCCAAAGCACGTGCGGCTGGCACGTGCAACTTTTTTAGCGGGTTCCTCAATTCGGTCGGCCACTACTCGGGAGTTATGAGAGCTAGACGCACCAAATTTGGTATGTGTGGGTAGATTGTGGTTAGGGTTATCTGCTGCTATTCTTTATTTGTTGCTGGAGTCGCGGGTTCGAATCCCATTGTCGGCAATTGCTTTTTATATGCTTTTATTGTCCAATTTTGTTTGTCGGCGCTCCTCGTGACGTTCCAACAAATGGCTACGGTTTTGCCCCGGACCCAAACCCGATCCACCGAAATGGGTCCGCACTAGTCAAAACCGTAGGTTTTGACAAAGTCAAATACCGGAGGTTTATACTGGGGCAGCCTATTGGTGTAGTGACTTTGTATGTCTGTATGTATGTTTGTATGTCTGTCTGAGGCGTTTGGCCACAGCTCGCTGACGAAGAGGCACAGCAACACGCGCGTGGCACCGTCCGATGCGCCAGTTCGGCCCCCAGGTGTCGGTGCCAATCACATGTCGATCGGTGCCACGTGCCACGTGCCACGTGCCGCCACGTGGGTCATTGCAAAATCCATTTGCCAACACGTGCCGCCCATACCAGTAGACGCAGGGCGACCAAATTCGGTGGGCGGGTAGTCCACATGGGTGCGGAAGATCCTTTGGGGTTGCCGACCCCGAGGGGGGTAAACAAAAGCCCCCAGGGGGGTAAACCTTTTATCGCGTGGGGTCCTCGGATTTCGGGAAATTTTGATGTATTAACACCAAATTTGGTACACCGATAGAGCTCGACGAGTGACAGCTGATGGTGCCAGTCGCCGCTCGATCGGTGCCACGTGGCACGTGCCACGTGCCGCCACGTGGTCATGGCAAAATATGCTTGCCCAGCCCATACCAGTGGTCGCAGGGCGACCAAACTCGGTGGGCGGGTAGTCCACATGGGTGCCGAAAAACAGTATGGGCTGATTTTCTCGAGGGGCACGTTGCCCCCCTTAGGGGGGTTAATCTGATATCGCAGGGGTCCTCTGATTGCCGGATTTTTTTTTGCGCTAGCCGCACCAAATTTGGTACACCGATAGAGCTCGACGAGTGAAAGATGATGGTGCCGGTCGCCGGGAGATCGGTCCCACGTGGCACGTGCCACTTGCCGCCACGTGGCCATGGCAAAATCCGCCCACCCAGGCCATATCAGTGGGTGCAGGGCGACCAAACTCGGTGGACGGTTAGTCCACATGGGTGCCTAAAAACATATTGGCTGATTTCCGCGAGGGGGGCATGTTGCCCCCCGTACGGAGTTAACCTGATATCGCAGGGGTCCTCTGATTGCCTGATTTTTTTTTGCGCTAGCCGCACCAAATTTGGTACACCGATAGAACTCGAAGAGTGAAAGATGATGGTGCCGGTCGCCGCTCGATCGGTCCCACGTGGCACGTGCTACGTGCCGCCACGTGGCCACTGCAAAATCTGCTTACCCAGCCGTGCCGCCCATACCAGTGGACTCAACGCGACCAAACTCGGTGGGCGAGTAGTCATCATGGGTGCGGGATGACCTTGGAGGTTGGCAAAGGCGGAGCCCCCAAAGCACGTGCGGCAGGCACGTGCAATGTTTTTAGCGGGTTCCTCAATTCGGTCGGCCACTACTCGGGAGTTATGAGAGCTAGACGCACCAAATTTGGTATGTGTGGGTAGATTGTAGTTAGGGCTATCTGCTGCTATTCTTTATGTGTCACTGGGGTCCCGGGTTCGAATCCCATCGAGGGCATTTGCTTTTCCTATGCCTTTCTTGTCCAAATTTGTTTGTCGGCGCTCCTCCTGACGTTCCAACAAATGGCTACGGTTTTGCCCCGGACCCAAACCCGATCCACCGAAATGGGTCCGCACTAGTCAAAACCGTAGGTTTTGACGAAGTCAAATACCAGAGGTTTATACTGGGGCAGCCTATTGGTGTAGTGACTTTGTATGTCTGTCTGTCTGTCTGTTTGTCTGTCTGAGGCGTTTGGCCACAGCTCGCTGAAAAAAAGGCACAGCAACACGCGCGTGGCACCATCCGATGCGCCAGTTCGGCCCCCAGGTGCCAGTTCCGGTGGCCGGTCGATCGGTGCACGTGTCACGTGGCACGTGCCGCCACGTGGGGGACTGCAAAATCCATTTGCCCACACGTGCCGCCCATACCAGTGGACGCAGGGCGACCAAACTCGGTGGGCGGGTAGTCCACATGGGTGTGGAACATCCTTTGGGGTTGCCGACTCTGAAGGGGGTAAACAAAAGCCCCCAGGGGGGTAAAGCTTTTATCGCGTGGGGTCCTCGGATTTCGGGAAATGTTGATGTAGCGACACCAAATTTGGGACACCGATAGAGCTCGGCGAGTGATAGATGATGGTGCCGGTCGCCGCTCGATCGGTACCACGTGGCACGTGACACGTGCCGCCACGTGGCCATGGCAAAATATGCTTGCCCAGCCCATACCAGTGGTCGCAGGGCGACTAAACTCTGTGGGTGGGTAGCACACATGGGTGCCGAAAAACAATATTGGCTGATTTTCTTCGAGGGGGCACGTTGCCCCCCCCCCCTAGGGGGGTTAACCTGATATCGCAGGGGTCCTCTGATTGCCGGATTTTATGTTTGCGCTAGCCGCACCAAATTTGGTGCACCGATAGAGTTCGGCGAATGAAAGATGATGGTGCCGGTCGCCGGGCGATCGGTGCCACGTGTTACGTGCCACGTGTCGCCACGTGACCACTGCAAAATCTGCTTACCCAGCCGTGCCGCCCATACCAGTGGACTCAACGCAACCAAAATCGGTGGGCGAGTAGTCATCATGGGTGCGGGATTACCTTGGAGGTTGGCAACGGTGGCGCCCCCAAAGCACGTGCGGCAGGCACGTGCAACTTTTTTTAACGGGTTCCTCAATTCGGTCGGCCACTACTCGGGAGTTATGAGAGCTAGACGCACCAAATTTGGTATGTGTGTGTATTGCGTGGTTAGGGCTATCTGCTGCTATTCTGTATGTGTCGCTGGAGTCCCGGGTTCGAATCCCATCGAGGGCATTTGCTTTTTCTATGCTTTTCTTGTCCAATTTTGTTTGTCGGCGCTCCTTGTGAAATGTATGGCTACGGTTTTGCCCCGGACCCAAACCCGATCACACAAAGATGGGTCCGCACTAGTCAAAACCGTAGGTTTTGACGAGGTCCAATACCGGAGGTTTATACTGGGGCAGCAGCCTATTTGTGTAGTGACTTTGTATGTATGTATGTTTGTTTGTTTGTATGTCTGTCTGAGGCGTTTGGCCACAGCTCGCTGACGAAGAGGCACAGCAACACGCGCGTGGCACCGTCCGATGCGCCAGTTCGGCCCCCAGGTGTCGGTGCCAATCACATGTCGATCAGTGCCAAGTGCCACGTGCCACGTGCCGCCACGTGTGTAATTGCAAAATCCATTTGCCAACACGTGCCGCCCATACCAGTAGACGCAGGGCGACCAAATTCGGTTTGCGGGTAGTCCACATGGGTGCGGAAGATCCTTTGGGGTTGCCGACCCCGAGGGGGTTAAACAAAAGCCCCCAGGGGGTAAACCTTTTATTGCGTGGGGTCCTCGGAATTCGGGAAATTTTGATGTAGCAACACCAAATTTGGTACACCGATAAAGCTCGACGAGTGACAGCTGATGGCACCGGTCGCCGCTCGATCGGTGCCACGTGGCACGTGCCACGTGCCGCCACGTGGTCATGGCAAAATATGCTTGCCCAGCCCATACCAGTGGTCGCAGGGCGACCAAACTCGGTGGGCGGGTAGTCCACATGGGTGCCGAAAAACAGTATCGGCTGATTTTCTCGAGGAGCACGTTGCCCCCCTTAGGGGGGTTAATCTGATATCGCAGGGGTCCTCTGATTGCCGGATTTTTTCTTCTTCTCGCTAGCCGCACCAAATTTGGTGCACCGATAGAGCTCGGCGAGTGACAGATGATGGTGCTGGTCGCCGCTCGATCGGTGCCACGTGGCACGTGCCACGTGCCGCCACGTGGTCATGGCAAAATATGCTTGCCCACCCCATACCATTGGTCGCAGGGCAACCAAACTCGGTGGGCGGGTAGTCCACATGGGTGCCAAAAAACAATACTGGCTGATTTTCTCGAGGGGGCATGTTTCCCCCCGTAGGGGGTTAACCTGATAGCGTGGGGGTCCTCTGATTGTGGGATTTTTTCTTCTTGCTAGCCGCACCAAATTTGGTGCGCCGATAGAGCTCGGCGAGTGACAGATGATTGTGTCGGTCGCCACTCGATCGGTGCTACGTGGCACGTTCCACGTGCCGCCACGTGGCCACTGCAAAGTCTGCTTACCCAGCCGTGCCGCCCATGCCAGTGGACTCAACGCGACCAAAATCGGTGAGTGAGTAGTCCTCATGGGTGCGGGGTGACCTTAGAGGGTGGCAAAGGTAGCACCCCCAAAGCACGTGCGGCAGGCACGTGCAACTTTTTTTAGCGGGTTCCTCACTTCGATCGGCCACTACTCGTGAGTTATGACAGCTATCCGCTCCAAATTTGGTGCTTTTGTGTAGAGCGTGGTCAGGGCTATCTGCTGTAATGCCATATTTGGCGCTGGATTCCCGGGTTCGAATCCCATCGAGGGCATTTGCTTTTCCTATGCCTTTCTTGTCCAATTATGTTTGTCGGCGCTCCTCGTGACGTTCCAACAAATGGCTACGGTTTTGCCCCGGACCCAAACCCGATCCACCGAAATGGGTCCGCACTAGTCAAAACCGTAGGTTTTGACGAAGTCAAATACCAGAGGTTTATACTGGGGCAGCCTATTTGTGTAGTGACTTTGTCTGTATGTATGTCTGTCTGTCTGTCCGAGGTGTTTGGCCACAGCTCGCTGACGAAGAGGCACAGCAACACGCGCGTGGCACCGTCCGATGCGCCAGTTCGGCCCCCAGGTGTCGGTGCCGGTGGCCAGTCGATCAGTGCCACGTGGCACGTGGCACGTGCCGCCACGTGGGTCATTGCAAGATCCATTTGCCAACACGTGCCGCCCATACCGGTGGACGCAGGGCGACCAAACTCGGTGGGCGGGTAGTCCACATGGCTGCGGAAAATCCTTTGGGGTTGCCGACCCCGAGGGGGGTAAACAAAAGCCCCCAGGGGGGTAAACCTTCTATCGCGTGGGGTCCTCGGATTTCGGGAAATTTTGATGTAGCGACACCAAATTTGGTACATCGATAGAGCTCGACGAGTGACAGATGATGGTACCGGTCGCCGCTCGATCGGTGCCACGTGGCACGTGCCACTTGCCGCCTCGTGGCCATTACAAAATATGCTTGCCCAGCCCATACCAGTGGACACAGGGCGACCAAACTCGGTGGGCGGGTAGTCCACATGAGTGCCGAAAAACAAAATTGGCTATTTCCTTCGAGGAGGCACGTTGTTACCCCTAGGGGGGGGGGGGGTCAACCTGATATCCCAGGGGTCCTCTGATTCCGGATTTTGTTTTTGCGCTAGCCGCACCAAATTTGGTGCACCGATAGAGCTCGACGAGTGACAGATGATGGTGCCGGTCGCCGCTCGATTGGTGCTACGTGGCACGTGCCACGTGCCGCCACGTGGCCACTGCAAAATCTGCTTACCCAGCCGTGACGCCCATACCAGTGGACTCAACGCGACCAAAATCGGTGGGCGACTAGTCCTCATGGGTGCAGGGTGACCTTGGAGGGTGGCAAAGGTGGCGCCCCCAAAGCACGTGCGGCAGACACGTGCATTTTTTTTGTTATCGAGTTCCTCAATTCGGCCGGCCATTACTCGCGATTTATGACAGCTAGCCGCACCAAATTTGGTATGGGTGGGTAGATTGTGGTTAGGACTAACTGCTGCTATTCTTTATGTGTCGCTGGAGTCCCGGGTTCAAATCCCATCGCCGACATTTGCTTTTTCTATGCTTTTCTTGTCCAATTTGGTTTGTCGGCGCCCCTCGTGACGTTCCAACAAATGGCTACGGTTTTGCCCCGGACCCAAACCCGATCCACCGAAATGGGTCCGCACTAGTCAAAACCGTAGGTTTTGACAAAGTCAAATACCGGAGGTTTATACTGGGGCAGCCTATTGGTGTAGTGACTTTGTCTGTCTGTATGTATGTTTGTTTGTTTGTCTGTCTGAGGCGTTTGGCCACAGCTCGCTGACGAAGAGGCACAGCAACACGCGCGTGGCACGGTTCGATGCGCCAGTTCGGCCCCCAGGTGCCGGTGCCGGTGGCCGGTCGATCGGTGCCACGTGGCACGTGCCACGTGCCGCCACGTGGGGCACTGCAAGATCCATTTGCCAACACGTGCCGCCCATACCAGTAGACGCAGGGCGACCAAATTCGGTGGGCGGGTAGTCCACATGGGTGCGGAAGATCCTTTGGGGTTGCCGACCCCGAGGGGGGTAAACAAAAGCCCCCAGGGGGGTAAAATTTTATCGCGTGGGGTCCTCGGATTTCGGGACATTTTGATGTAGCGACACCAAATTTGGTACACCGATAGAGCTCGGCGAGTGACAGATGATGGTGCCGGTCGCCGCTCTATCGGTGCCACGTGGCACGTGCTACGTGCCACCACGTGGCCATGACAAAATATGCTTGCCCAGCCCATACCAGTGGACACAGGGCGACCAAACTCGGTGGGCGGGTAGTCCACATGGGGGCCGAAAAATGATATTGGCTGATTTTCTCGAGGGGGGCACGTTGCCCCCCTAAGGGGGGTTAATATGATATCCCAGGGGTCCTCTGATTGCGAGATTTAATTTTGCGTTAGCCGCACCAAATTTGGTACACCGATAGAGCTCGACGAGTGACAGATGATGGTGCCGGTCGCCGCTCGATCGGTGCCACGTGGCACGTGCCACGTGCCGCCACGTGGACATGGCAAAATCTGCTTGCCCACCCCATACCATTGGTCGCAGGGCGACCAAACTCGGTGGGCGGGTAGTCCACATGGGTGCCGAAAAACCACACTGGCTGATTTTCACGAGGGGGCATGTTTCCCCCCGTAGGGGGTTAACCTGCCAGTGGACTCAACGCGACCAAAATCGGTGAGCGAGTATTCCTCATGGCGGCGGGGTGACCTTGGTGAGTGGCGACGGTGGCGCCCCCAAAACACGTGCGGCAGGCACGTGCAACTTTTTTTTAGCGGGTTCCTCACTTCGGTCGGCCACTACTCGTGAGTTATGACAGCTATCCGCTCCAAATTTGGTGCTTTTTTGTAGAGCGTGGTCAGGGCTATCTGCTGTAATGCCATATTTGGCGCTGGGAGTCCCGGGTTCGAATCCCATCGAGGGCATTTGCTTTTCCTATGCCTTTCTTGTCCAATTATGTTTGTCGGCGCTCCTCGTGACGTTCCAACAAATGGCTACGGTTTTGCCCCGGACCCAAACCCGATCCACCGAAATGGGTCCGCACTAGTCAAATACCAGAGGTTTATACTGGGGCAGCCTATTGGTGTAGTGACTTTGTATGTTTGTCTGTCTGTCTGTCTGTCTGTTTGTCTGTCTGAGGCGTTTGGCCACAGCTCGCTGACAAAGAGGCACAGCAACACGCGCGTGGCACCGTTCGATGCGCCAGTTCGGCCCCCAGGTGCCAGTGCCGGTGGCCGGTCGATTGGTGCCACGTGGCACGTGGTACGTGCCGCCCCGTGAGACATTGCAAAATCCATTTGCCCACACGTGCCGCCCACACGTGTGGACGCAGGGCGGCCAAATTCGGTGGGCGGGTAGTCCACATGGGTGCGGAAAATCCTTTGCGGTTGCCGACCCCGAGGGGGGCAAACGAAAGCCCCCAGGGGGTAAACCTTTTATCGCGTGGGGGTCCTCGGATTTCGGGAAATTTTGATGTAGCGACACCAAATTTGGTACACCGATAGAGCTCGGCGAGTGACAGTTGATGGTGCCGGTCGGTGCCACGTGGCACGTGCCACGTGCCGCCACGTGGCCATGCAAAATCTGCTTCCTCGTGAAATGATGGCTACGGTTTTGCCCCGGACCCAAACCCGATCCACCGAAATGGGTCCGCACTAGTAAATATAGGTCGAACATTCGCCTCTTTGAAGGCTCTAGGATAGATACCGTTCGTTAATGATTTATTAAACAGTTTGGAGAGTGGCTTAGCGATAAGAAGAGCAGTCATTTTCAGGAACTTTATTGGGATTGCGTCTGGCCCAGTTGATTTATTCTGATCAAGAGAGTTAAGAAAATGGAGGACTTCTTGTTCTGATGTCGTAATATTTGTTAAAGTGGGTACCGGTTGTGCGTCTGGATTTGACGGAGGTGTCTGTTCGTCTGGAACGTTGAGAGTAGATTGTGTTGCAAAGTGGTCGTTGATCAAAACCGTAGGTTTTGACGAAGTCAAATACCAGAGGATTATACTGGGGCAGCAGCCTATTTGTGTAGTGACTTTGTATGTTTGTTTGTCTGTCTGTTTGTCTGTCTGAGGCGTTTGGCCACAGCTCGCTGACGAAGAGGCACAGCAACACGCGCGTGGCACCGTCCGATGCGACAGTTCGGCCCACAGGTGCCTGTTCCGGTGGCCGGTCGATCGGTGCCACGTGGCACGTGGCACGTGCCGCCACGTGGGGCACTGCAAAATCCATTTGCCCACACGTGCCGCCCACACGTGTGGACGCAGGGCGACCAAACTCGGTGGGCGGGTAGTCCACATGGGTGTGGAACATCCTGTGGGGTTGCCGACCCCGAGGGGGTAAACAAAAGCCCCAGGGGGTAAACCTTTTATCGCGTGGGGTCCTCGGATTTCGGGAAATTTTGATGTAGCGACACCAAATTTGGTACACCGATAGAGCTCGGCGAGTGACAGATGATGGTGCCGGTCGCAGCTCGATCGGTGCCATGTGGCACGTGCCACGTGCCGCCACGTGGACATGGCAAAATCTGCCGGCCCAGCCCATACCAGTGGTCGCAGGGCGACCAAACTCGGTGGGCGGGTAGTCCACATGGGTGCCGAAAAACTAAATTGGCTGATTTCCTCGAGGGGGCACGTTGCCACCCCTAGGGGGGTCAACCTGATATCGCAGGGGTCCTCTGATTGCGGGATTTCATTTTGCGCTAGCTGCACCAAATTTGGTGCACCGATAGAGCTCGGCGAGTGAGAGATGATGGTGCCGGTCGCCGCTCGATCGGTGCTACGTGGCACGTGTCACGTGCCGCCACGTGGCCATGGCAAAATCTGCTTACCCAGCCGTGCCGCCCATACCAGTGGACTCAACGCGACCAAAATCGGTGAGTGAGTAGTCCTCATGGGTGCGGGGTGACCTTAGAGGGTGGCAAAGGTAGCACCCCCAAAGCACGTGCGGCAGGCACGTGCAACTTTTTTTAGCGGGTTCCTCAATTCGGTCGGTCATAACTCGGGAGTTATGAGAGCTAGACGCACCAAATTTGGTATGTGTGGGCAGATTGTGGTTAGGGCTATCTGCTGCTATTCTTTATGTGTCGCTGGAGTCGCGGGTTCGAATCCCATCGCCGGCATTTGCTTTTTTATGTTTTTCTTGTACAATTCTATTTGACAGGCGTTCCTCGTGAAATGATGGCTACGGTTTTGCCCCGGACCCAAACCCGATCCACCGAAATGGGTCCGCACTAGTTATATCTCCGTTTGGTGTTTCTAGTGGCGGAATGGTGTCATCTCTAGAGCGGCCAGTTATGTTGCGCGATGTTTGGTGATATTTGTGAGGGTCTCGTTTTTGTGTTAGCAGTGTGTTGACTTGTCTCCTTACGTGCTGGCTTTTTAGACGTCTATTTATTGTAGTTACGTTATTTCTTTGGAATCTCCACCTATTCCAATCGTCATCAGTGTTATTTCGTTTAGCAATTTTAAACAATCTGTCTCTTTTTCTTATATTACGTTTTAACTCTACATTTATCCAAGGTTTTTGGTCTTGCTTGAACTTTATATGTTTGATGGGAATTGAAATTCGGGCAGCGTCATGGAGGGCAGAGATAAATAGGTCTGTTGCTGCGTGGATTTCATGTCCTAATAAACTGTCCCAATCGGTATTTATCAATGTGTCAGTGAGTAGTGGTACATTTGTTTTTGAGTAATCCCAAATGTGCTTTGTGATTTGTTCTGTTTCTTTTGGTAGTGCTGGAACCTGCATTGATACGTAGACGGGAAAGTGGTCTAGTTGTGCGAAAGGTGACAAAGTGCCACTGCCGATAGTAATGTTATCATTGCTGGTAAAAATAAGGTCCCGCAGATTTTCTAAGTTGTCTGAAATTCGAGTTGGCTCTTTAATCAATTGTTTCAGGCCTAATGCGTCTGTCATGTCCTTGATTTTGTGATCGAATGCTGATATACCGTTGTGCTTATAAGTGTCTTGGTGCAAATAAATATTGCCGGTATTAAAGTCCCCGAGTAAGAGTATAGCCGTGGGGGAGTGCTTTTCAGCCTGACATACTGATTCTGCCAAGTTATCTGTGAATAACTGGTGATCGCCAGATGATAACTTTGGGGGAAGGTAGGAACAGCATATGATTAAGGTAAATGTATGAAGCTTTATTTTTGCCCAGACCCACTCGTGCCCACTTAACTCTAGTTCCATTAGGCGTTGTACGGGTAAAGATGCGTGAACGTAAATTGCCACCCCTCCTCCGTTTCTATTTCTGTGTCTTGTCAGTGGTGAATGGAAACCTTTTATTTTGTACAGAGTGTCGTCAACTGACTCATCTAACTTGGTTTCAGTGAGAGCGATAATTTTTATCCCGTTGATGTCAATGCAATGTTGTAGCTCATCTAATTTGTTGGGTGCGGTGATACTGTTTATGTTTATGTGGGCAATGTTTAGGTTTTGTGGCATTTGGTTCGGTACGGCGATAGGATGGTATGGCTGAGGATGGGCGGATGGCACGGCACTCCTCCCTGGCGGCGGCGGCGGTCGGTCGGCGGTCCGCGGTGTGGTTGCCGAGATGCACGGGGTGTCCGGTGTCACCAGCGAGTCGGCGGCTACTGCAACAGTAAGAGTCGTAGCGAGTGCCAAGTGGCGGCGGCGGCGGCGGCGAGCAACAAAACAATACGACGCGAAAAGGAACCAAAATAAATTATTAAATCAAGAGAACTAAAAAGAGAACTAAAGAGAACTGATAAATTCAATTAAATAAGAGAACAATTAAATCATATTGCATAACGTAGGTAACCAATGGGAGGATTTACCAGGCCTCAAAGCAGTAAGTATACAGGACCCTGGCACCAATTTCGGGAGGTATCTAAACTATTGTATAACGACCACTACATCAGCCAATGATTAAACACAAGTTATAAGAGGACGAGGTTATTTGTAGATAAGTTAATGCATAGCAAAACAGTTGTGAAGCATCCGATCTGCATGTGACACTGATAAATGTTCGCAGCAAAGACGGAGAGCCGAGCAATAGTACAAAACTAATGCAATGGCAGACACACAATCAATGAGACGAGATGACTGCAAAGCAACAATACTGCACTCAACAACTCCGACAATCGAACCCACCCACGCACCCTCCAAACCAAACACAAGACACACCAAGAAACTGACCATGATTGCATGATACGCTCTGTGACAGTTACTCCCTGTTGCTCCGGTGGGACTCAGCACGCCCGAAGGAGTCGTCAGTCGATGGGTTGACAGGGCTGACAGGCGAGTAGATCACTCTACACAGCGCACAGCAATAGACGCAGTCCCCGGCAGTCCAGAAGACGTCACCGCGGCGCTCGTCAGCGCCTCGCAGTCCCCAGCAGTCCAGAAGGCGGTACCGCAGCACTCGTAAGCGCCGCGATCCGACACACGCGGCGGCGACTGGCACTCTCGGACGACTGGCGGCGGCCGGTCAGCTGAGCGGTCCCGGGCGGCCGCTAACCTTGACCTGTCACTCGGCTGAGGTCCGCGCAGCGGCGGCGCCAGGTGCAGCCCGATGGGCGGCGGCCGGCAGGACCGGACCGCGGTGGCCGCGGCCACATGCCTCGAGGGGTGGGACCACATCAGGTCTTGCCGCGGCCTTGCGCCTTGTGACTCTACGGAAGCCGTCGGAGTCGGTGTCCGCCGCTGTCGACGACGCAGCCACGGCTCCAGATGCCGGAGAGTCCAGAAGCTTCACAATGTCTCTATCAGATCGGATGAGCACAGTCAAAACAACGACTGTGCCAACGACTGTGCCAACGACAGAGCACAGTCGTTGGCAAACTAAAGGTGCGAGTTCGGGAAGGCGGACCGCCTTCCCGAACTCGCACCTTTAGTTTGCCAACGTCAGACCATGCAGCGAAGATTTTTCGCTCCCTTTTCAGCTGACGGGCCTTGAAGAGCGTTAGCTGATTTTCGCGCGTCAGGTTGTCTGCAATGAATGCGCTTTGCGCTGTCGCCGCCGTCACACTGGAGCCTGGAAACGCCTTTGGAGTGCGTAGCTTTTTCCTGGCGTCGTACAGCTCTTGGCGCTTGGCGAAGTTCGTGAGTTAGGCCTAATACACTATGATCCACATGATCCATATAATACACTATGGATCCATGTCAAATAAAACGCGCGTGCATCAGCGTTGTCAACGCCAGGAGGAAGCCAAATACAGTTCAGTAAAATTACGGCCTCACCATTTATGTTACTGGACTAGTGACTAACACGTGAGTATTTTGTTTGGCTCCCTCGCGTATTTCGCAATATCTCGTAAACTACCGCCAATATCGTCCACAAACATTCAGTATCCGCTTTCACATCAAGCACCGCTCACTAAACGGCTAAACGTTTTAGTAATGACAAGGGGAAAATGTTAATGCTTCTTGCCATTTTCGCACATACTCCTATTCCGAACTCCAGACGAAAAACGTTAACATTGCATTCCAACTGGCCATTTGTGCGTTCAAGTTGGGAAGGGGACAATACATTTTTGTTCTTCTTCTGTTGAG
>JAXIVJ010018387.1:20000-23382 GCA_036785665.1 Chirona hameri | reverse complement strand
GTATATCGTATCATGTATCATGTATATGTATATGTAATATGTCTATGTATATGGTAACTTGTATATGTAATATGTATATGTATATGTATATGTATCTGTATATGACATATGTACAATGTATATCGCTCATAAGTATATGTATCATGTATATGAATGATATGTATATGTAATATGTATAATTCATATGTATCATGTACTATGTATATGTATAAGTATATGTATATTGTATAATGTATACTGTATATGATATAAAGTATATGAATATGTATATGTATATAGTATCATGTATATGTTATATGACTATGTATATGTATATGTATATGTATATGTATATCGTATATGTATATGTATATGTATAGTCATAAAGTATATGTATATGTATATGTAATGATATGTATTATGTAATAGTATATGTATACTGTATAAGTATATGTATAAGTATAATGTATATGTATATGTATCTGTATATGTATACTGTATATGTATATGTATATGTAAGTATATGTATACTGTCAATATGTATAGTATATGTATATGTATATGTATATGTATCATGTATCTGTATAATAGTATAATGTATATGTATATGTATATGAATGTATATGTATAAGTATATGTATATGTATATGTATCTGTATACTGTATATGTATATGTATATGTATATGTATAAGTATATGTATATGTATATGTATATGTAATATGTAAATTATATGTATATGTATATGTATATGTATATGTATCTGTATATGTATATGTATATGTATATGTATATGATATGTATCAATGTATATGTCATGTCAAAGTATATGTATATGTATATGTATATGGTATAATGTATAATGTAATATGTAATCGTATATGTATATGTCTATGATATATGGTATATGTAATAGTATATGTCTTATGTATATGTATAATGTATATGAATATGTACTATGTATCTGTACATATGTATATGTATATGTATATGTATATGTATATGTACTATGTATATGTATATGTATAGTTATGTCTATGTATATGTATATGTAATGTATACTGTATATGTATCTGTATAGTCTATGTATATGTATATGTATATGTATATGTATATGTATCAGTACTATGTATATGTAATATATGTATATGTATATGTATATGTATATGTATATGTATATGTATATGTATATGTATATGTATATGTATACTGTATATGTATATGCTATAATCGTCATATGTATATGTATATGTCAATGTATACTGTATCATGTATATGTATATGTATATGTATATGTATAAGTATATGTATATGTATATGTATATGTATATGTATAATGTATATGTATATGTATATGTATATGTATACTGTATATGTATATGTCATATCGTATATGTATATGTTATCATGTATATGTCCTATGTATATGTATAAGTATCATGTAATATGTATATGTATATGTATATGCTATATGTATATGTATATGTATATGTATAGATAGTTATGTATATGTATATGTAATATGTATATGTATATGTATATGTATATGTATATGTATCTGTATATGTAATATGTATATGTATATGTATATGTATATGTATATGTATATCGTATATGTATACTGTATATGTATATGTATATGTATATGTACTATGTATATGTATATGTATACAGTATATGTATATGTATATGTATATGTATATGTATATGTATATGTATATGTATATGTATCAGTATATGTATATGTATATGTATATGTCTATGTAGTATATGTATCTGTATATGTATATGTATCGTATATGTATATGTATCTGTATATGTATATGTATATGTATATGGTATATGTATATGTATATGTACATGTATATGTATATGTATATGTATATGTATACTGTATAAGTATCTGTATATGTATATGTATATGTATATGTATATGTAAATGTATATGTATATGTATAATGTATATGTATATGTCATATGTATATGTATATGTATCTGTATATGTCATAATGTATATGTAATATGTATATGTATAAGGTATATGTATATGTATATGTATACTGTATATGTATATGTATATGTACTATGGTATACTGTATACTGTATCTGTCTATATGTAATATGTAATGTATATGTATCATGTATATGTATATGTATATGTATAATGTAATATGTATATGTCTATGTCATACTGTATATGTATATGTATATGTATATTATATGTATATGTATATGTATACTGTATCTGTATATGTATATGTATATGTATATGTATATGAATATGTCTATGTAATATGTATATGTATCTGTATAATGTATATGTCTAATAGTATAATGTATATGTATATGTATATGTATATGTATATGTATATGTATACTGTATAATGTATATGTATAAGTAATATGTATATCGTATATGGTATACTGTATATGTATATGTAATACTGCTATATGTATATGTATATGTATATGTAAATGTATATTTATATGTAATATGTATATGTATATGTAATATGTATATGTATATGTATATGTATAACGTATTATAGTATATGTATAATGTAATGATGTATAACTGTATATGTATATGTATATGATACTGTATATGTATATGTATATGTATATGTATATGTATATGTATATGTATATGTAATGATCTAGTATATGTATAAGTATAATGCTATATGTATATGTCTATGTATATGTATATGTATCATGTATATGTATATGTATATGTCATATGTATATGTATACTGTATATGTATATGTATATGTATATAGTATATGTATACTGTATATGTATATGTATATGATATGAATATGTATATGTATATGTATATGTATATGTATATGTATATGTATAATGTATATGTAATATTGTATATGTATATGGTATATGTATATGAATAAGTAATGTATATGTAACTGTATATGTATCTGTATATGTAATAATGTCTACTGTATATAGGTATATGTATATGTATAATGTATATGTATATGTATATGTATATGTATATGTATATGTATAAGTATATGTATATGTATATATGTATATGATATATGTATATGTCATATAGTATATGTATATGTATATGTAATCTGTATACTGTATATGTATATGTATATGTATATGTATATGTAATAAGTATATGTAGTAATATGAATACTGTATATGAATACTGTATATGTTATAATGTATAATCGTATATGTATATGTATATGTATATGTATATGTAATAATGTATATGAATATGTATATGTCATATGACTATGTATATGCTATCTGTATATGTATATGTAATGTCTATGTATATCTTATATGTATATGTATATGTATAGTATACTGTATACTGTATATGTATATCGTATATGTCATAATGTATATGTATACTGTATCATGCTAT
>JAXIVJ010018387.1:0-12500 GCA_036785665.1 Chirona hameri | reverse complement strand
CTGTAGTGGGCCCTCTCAGGTCGACCGAGGACCCTCTCAGGCCGATCAAAGGCCCCTCAAGCCGACCTCGGTTACCGTCCAGTAGACTGTGCTTCATTCCGCTTCAGCGGAATCGAGTCCTACTCCATACCAAGCCATCAAGGTCTGATTCCGATTCCGATTACAATATATATTTTATTAGAGGTATCGACTACGAATCCGCTTCCAGCTCCAGGGCACCTAAAAAGCTTGATTCCTAATCGGATTCCCTTTATTACAATTGCATTATACTGGCTGCCTAAAAAATGGCCAAACATTATTACATTTTGTACAAATGGCACGAATGACACAAATCGACATATTCAACATATTACACAGCTATATTTAATATGGCTATTTTGATATATATAAAACAAAACTCAAATAATTGCATGAAATTTGTTGACAAACTGGCCTGTGCTGCAAAATCGTGATAGTTCAAAAATGGCAAAGTCTAACGAAGGTTCAAAACGATATATAATATCTAGACTTACCTATAACCAAGGTGCATGGACATATTTCAAGCTGTTATTTGTAATATGATAGGTACATGGGGGAATCAATGCCTTGAAATTTGAAAGATATAATATTATGGCATGTACGGTACAATAAACATAACATTGTCATAAGTGAATATCATTGTACCTATGTTTGCACTTAAAAGTATACTTACTGAGCATGTGTTGACTCTCATTAGGTAACAAATCATCGCCTAGCTTTGCTTTAGCTATTCATGCTCAACGGAACAAATTTCCTTCAGGGAAACTTACATTCATGGCCAGAGTGATTTGTTTCCGAACATAAAACGGAATCGCTTGAAATAGTCATCGATTCCGATTCCGATTCCATAACTATCTTAAAATTATTGATTCCACCTTAGTCCGATTCCACCTGGATGCCAACGGAATCTAATCCGATTCCGATTCAGTACAAACGGAATCGATTCCGGAATCGGATTTGATTCCACTGGAATCAAGCACAAGTCTGCCTTCCAGGAGGGGGTCATAACTCCCTAGAACCCCCCCCCCCCCCCCCCTTGACTACGCTATTGGTTGTGGATTGACGCTCCAATCGCGATTTCCGAAACTCTAATGTTAGCCTCTAAACTTCAAAACCTCAATCTAAAAATAAAACAATCAAATGCTACACCGTTTCAGGCCAAACTACGTGCTTCCTCAGATCGACTAGGGCTTTCTCAGTGGCGTCCAGAGGGCCCACTCTGGCCTCCAGAGGGCCATCTCTGGCATCCAGAGAGCCCACTCTGGCCACCCCCTCGATGGCACAATCTGGTTTCCAGAGCGCCACCATGGTCTCCGGAGGGCCCACTCTGGCCGGCCTTTTGAGGGCCTACTCTGGCTTCCAGAGGGTTCACTCTGACCTTCAGAGGGCCCACTCTGGCCTCCAGAGGGTCCAATCTGACATTCAGAGGGTCATTCTGGCTGGCCTCCAGGGGCCAACCCTGGTCTGGGCCTAATCTCTGGCTTATAGAGGGCCAATCTGGCCTCCAAAGAGTCCACTCTGGCTTCCAAAGAATCCACTCTGCCCTCCAAAGAGCCCACTCTCTCAGAGGGCCCACTCTGACTCTGGTCTCAGAGGGCCCACTCTGGCCTCCGGGGGTTCCACCATTGCCTTCATAGGGCCTACTCTGGCCTACATAGGGCCCACCCTGGCCTATAGATCCCACTCAAGCATTCAAATACCCCACTCTGCTCCTTGCCAACCTCCAGAGGGCCCATACTGGCCTCCATCCAGAGGGCCCACTCTGATCTCCGGATGGCCTACTGTGGCTTACGGAGGGCCCACCGTGTCCTCCAGAGGGCCCACTCTGGCCTACTTTGGGCCACTGTGGCCTCCAGAGGGCCCACTCTGGCCTCCTGATGACACACTCTGGCCTCCAGAAGCTGTCACTCTACTTAGCCTTTTCGGGGTTTTTAGGCGATTCATTTCCGACTCAAAAACAATGTATTTAAGTGAAGCTAAGCACATTTAGTCAGTACACTCCTTTATTCATAATTTATTTATCATTTTACTCTGTAAAGATCCGACCCGTACAGCATCCCTTGAAATGAAAAACGAGGTACACAAAACTAAAGTGGTAACGTCTATCTATCGTTTATATCGTCTTATAACGTATATCGCGGTTAATCTCACATCTCACAAACCACGCTTCGACGTGAATAATGGTTATGCCAGAACGGTAAAAAGTTGTTTGGGGCCAAATTCACCCAAAATCACACAATTTTACAGCTCATCAAATTTTGCTTCTGCGAACATAAATGGGTGATTTAAACAAAACTTCCTTAGTAAAAGTTGCGTAGATTTTCGCTTTTAGAAAATGCGTCATTTTTTGGTCGACTTCAGGCATTTTGGGGGCTTGGCCCTTCCGGCCCCCTTGGATACGCTACTGGCCATAAAAACATTGGGGGGGGGGCACCTTTGGGGGGCCGAACTCACATTGGGGGGGGGGGCGAGGGCTACCGCAAAAGTATATAAATCGACACCTATGAGTACAACTGAACACTGATTTCTAGTTGTGTGTCAGGGAAAATGGGGGGGGGGGGGATTATCCCACCCCCTGGCTCAAAAATGGGGGGGGGGCACGCCCCCCCCCCCCCCGGTGGCGGAGCCCCTGACAGCTGGCTGCCACCTTTGACACAATAATGCTTTAAAATATAACTATTATTCTGTTAATTGTGTTCTAATATATAGGCTAACTTTTGTTTTTCTTCGTTTTCTCAACGATAGATCCAGAAATATTTTGCCATTTGCGAAATAGCCTAGAGATTTATCGTGCTTTATGTTTATTATTCCCTAAAAAACATTCTAGTGAAGCGGAAATGAAGCAGAAGCTACGATATCTAGAAGTTCATATGAATCCGAGCTATTTTGTGGGCCCGAGGTGCGACGTTCGTCTGTCGATGGTGAGCAAGCCGTATGCAGTATAGCTTGCATGAGTTTGTTTGACCAGCTGCATGTTTTTGCAAACGTGTAAATGTTATAAATTTGTTTTAAGATAGTTTCGCCTAAAGCCAGCTCCACAACGAATCGGTTGACCACCGGTATTCCGTCGACGATTGTTTTTTGTTTGTTCATTGAACAAATTATTACAATGCTGCGACTAATATATCAATTATATTGCCATGATAAATAATTATTAATTAATTAAGAATAAAATAGCATTTTTTTATTAGGATTTGGCTATGGATCTAACAGAGAGAAGACAACATGTCTTTAAAAAACCTCCGTCGACGGACCGATGGCCGTCAGCAGATCAAAATGAGTCCGGTGTGAATCGGACTGTATCAATGAATAATGATACAGTCTGATTGGACTGTATCAATGCTACAGTTCGATTGAACTATATCAATGATATAGTTTGATTCACACCGGATCCATTTTGATCTGCTGACGGCCATCGGTCCGTCGACGGATGGTTTTTAAAGACATTTTGTCTTATCTGTGTTCATTATAATCAATTGTTCAGTGGACACAAACAAATCGTCGACGAAAAAACGATGGTCAACCGATTCGTTGTGAACCTGTTTTAGCCGAAACTATCTTAAAACAAATTTATAACATTTAAGGTCGCCGTCCACGGCACTCGCCTAATCGCCTAACGGCTGAATTTAACATGGGTGCCTATGGGAAGCGCGCTGACTTGTCGCCTAACGACCGAATGCGCGATTAGGCGTGTTCAGCTGACTTTTTCGGCGCGTTGTCGGCGCGTCATTCGGCGCTGAGCAGAAGTTGGAAATGCTGAACTTTTCGGTCGTTAGGCGTGAAGAAAGCTTACCTGCACGCTGCACCTAAAAGATCCTATTGTAAATTTCACGATAAGTAGATCATTTCGCGCTGTCACAACCTTACCATAACATTGGTGTTTTCAGGGCTTCAGCCTTTGTATGTAGTGAATACAAGGTTATTTATGGCGATAATGTTCGGAAGCTGTCTTCTCCGTAGTACAAGGCTACTTTATTTTTGATGAAAATATTCAAGCATGTGGCCACAGCAACACAAATGTATCTCCTTATTTAGAAGGCCTATTTCTCCAAATTCTCCAATTCACAGAACGTTCAATGATGTGTTTATATTTCTGCTTATGCATGTGACCTTGGTGGCGGCTCAGGAACTTAAAAGCTTTGATGCATTTCTAATTTGTATTCGCTTTACTGCACGTGCTTTAGCGTGAAATATTACTAACAGCTTCGTGGTGCGCATAGATAATTAACATAAAAATATTTTTTAGTTCAATAACACCTAAAACTTTTGCATTTTAATACACTTTTGGTCAGTCATCACTGACATCAATATAATACCTGATATTAAATGGATGTCAGTGTCAGTCATGGCGGCTCACATTCGGCGCACAATTCGGTCGTTAGGCCGGTACTACGCGCGTAGTCGGCGCGTCCTGAAATTCGGCCGTTAGGTCGTTAGGCGTGTGTGCGCAGTGGACGGCGGCCTTTACGCGTTTACAAATCATGCAGCTGGTCAAACAAACTCATGCATGCCATACCGCATACGGCTTACTCACCATCGACAGACGAACGTCGCACCTCGGGCCCACCAAATAGCTCGGATTCATATGAACTTGAAGTTTGGTTGGCTTCTGCTTCATTTCCGCTTCCCTATAATGCTTTTTAGTGAATAATAAACATAAAGCACAAAAAATATCTCAGCTATTTTGCAAATGCACAAAATTGTTTGGATCTTTCGTTGTGAAAACGAATAGCAAAAGTTAACCTATATATTGGAATACAACAGAATAATATAGCTATATTTTAAAACATTCTTGAGTCAAAGGTGGCAGTCAGCAATGTCTTTTGTTCAAGAATCTTTTGTTGAACCCTTTGTTCCAGAATTTGAACGATTATTGATATGTTCGTTACCTTTCTATGCATGTTTAGTAAAATGATTGCCTTCCTCAACGCGAAAATGCGAAAAAATGAACACCATGACTTACAAATGTCGTCACGGGTCAGTGACTTGACATGACCTGGGTATAATTTACGAGCACAAGGTGTCATTAAACATGTTGATGACGCAAACACCCTTTAGATTAGAATGTGATCGCATTTCCTCGACTTATATCCAGAAACCGCTTAGGATGGCCGCACGGGCGAGAATGCCAACATAAAAGGCAAATGAGCCACCCTTAGCACTCATTTGCGGCAAAACGGACTTCATTTTCGGAATCAGCATGCAAAACGGAACTAGGAAAGCTAGGGTGCCAATTGATTCCTAACAACAAGTGCAAAATGAAACACCCTATTGCACTCTTTTTTATTCAATCAGCCTTGTTTCTATGGGGGTTTTGAATTGCGATTCAATCATGATTCATGAATACACAAATCCGGTGGTGAATCGATTCTTCTTTGATTGAAGAGATTTCGATTCAACGATTCCAATCGATTCAATCAGAGTCGAATCAATAACCAGTCTGCTCCAGAGGCCCAAAGTTGGCGTGGTAATTGACCACGATTGTGCGTTGGCACAACATGCATCCATTGTGAGGCATTCCGGTGTCCCCCAGGGGTGCACGTGGCACGTGTAAAGGGTACCCCGTTGCGCACACCTCGGCAATTTTCGGCGAACCATGCCTCCTAGAGTGCTTCAATTTGGCACACTGGTGCATCAGCACGTACTATGGCCATTTCTACCGATTTTGACCGTAATGGGGTCACCACCTGCACGTGCACACGGTGCACCGTAGGTGCCCCCCCCCCGCCCCATTGCAGCTGAACCAAGCCTTCCAGAGCCCTACAATTTAATTCAATCATCAAATCAAATTACAGCCTATCAAATTCTGATGAATTGGATAGGCTGGTGCATCGGCGCTTAGCATGACGATTGAGTGTTTTTTTACGGAATCGGGCATCGGGTGAAGGCCTGCACGTGCGCGGGGTATCCCTCTTTCCTATTGCTGCACAACCACACCTCGTAGAGGTCTGCAATTTGGTACGCTGGTGAACCGACCCACCAACTCTGATTTTGGAACCCAAGCCAACGCATATCGGCGCTGGCTTGCCTCTAGTTTCATATCGGCGCTGGCTTGCCTGTAGTTTCATATCGGCGCTGGCTTGACTCTAGTTTCATATCGGCGCTTGCTTGCCTCTAGTTTTATATCGGCGCTGACTTGCCTCTAGTTTCATATCGGCGCTGGCTTGCCTCTAGTTTCATATCGGCGCTGGCTTGCCTCTAGTTTCATATCGGCGCTGACTTGCCTCTAGTTTCATATCGGCGCTGGCTTGCCTCTAGTTTCATATCGGCGCTGGCTTGCCTCTAGTTTCATATCGGCGCTGACTTGCCTCTAGTTTTATATCGGCGCTGGCTTGCCTCTAGTTTCATATCGGCGCTGGCTTGCCTCTAGTTTCATATCGGCGCTGGCTTGCCTCTGGTTTTAAACAATTTGCATTGATCAGCAAAATATCTCGATTTTACCGCCACTGTCTGATGGTGGTGGTCTCGATTTTACCGGTCCATTCTCGGTATGCGGCTGCAACATCACAGCGAGTGTCGCTCTCCTGTCATGATACTGCAGTGCAGTGTCCTGTCATGACCTCTAGGCATCACAGTGCACTGTGATGCAGAGGTGGAATCTTCGGCTGCAACATCAGAGCGATTGTCGCTCTCCTGTCATGACACTGCACTGTGATGCAGAGGTGGAATCGGTTCGGTTCGCATATTCCGCAACTGAAGCATTTCTCTAATACTCAATAGTCAATATCAGAAGTAACGTTTCATTACTGTTCATAGCTTTGCGGGTTAGTAGTTACAGCACGGAAAGCGTGTATTGGTGCACAGATAAACATTGTGATTAACCCGGCCGACTTCAAAGGTAGGTCGCACCCTCGCCTGATCTAAACACAGTCTCGTTATCTCCCTGCCTACTGCACAATCAGCTGCCAGTCAACATCAGACCTCCAAGCAGTCCCATTATCTTCATTCTGACGATACCGTTCACAGCTGGGGCATTCCACGACATTTCGACAAGTCGAAATAACCCTCATCTCTCACTTTTTGTTCAAAATTGGTCTATAGGGTTATCTCGGGTCCTGCATTCAGCTGTGGACATATTAGCTCGATCTGACCTCAGGTTTTGGAGTTATAGCCTCGGGCATTTTGGCAAGGTCACGCTGCAGAGGTATGCTTGGAGGCCAAAATAACGTATTTGACTTAACTGAATATCAAAAATAATTATATGGCTGAATTCGCAATGAAACAGAGATTCTATTTCTGTTTTGTTTTTGCGTGACATTGAATGACCTTGAAACTGTGACCTCGTGACCCTTTTTGCGTTGATCTCGTATGACCCCGGGTACACCTCTGATTTCATTTTTTTTCTTCAAAATACTCGTCAATATATTGCCTAAGAATGCAAAAAATATAAAAAAGTGCGTTTTCCCTCAAATTTCCGTATTTTCCGTCGATATACGTGCGTGTTTTCAAATTACCCCCCAAGGTGGCGGGGTAACAGGCAAATATCTGCGACCCTATGGGACCGATTTGGGTGGCGTCTTCACCATTCGATCCGGTGTGGTACAACACAGTGCCATTTTGAGTTTGATCCACTTTGGTTTAATCTAAATGGACCAAATTGGACAAAACCCACCAAAAATCGTTGCCGACAACGTCATACTCCAAAACTATGGGAGCTATTTGGGCAGGGTCTTCACCATTCGATCCGGCGTGATCCAAGACTGTGCGATTTGGGGTTTTATGCATTTTGGTCTAATCTAAGTGGACCAAATTGGACTAAAACCGCCAAAAAACCGTTGCCGACGTCATACTAAAACACTATGGGACCGATTTGCGGGAGGGGAGGGTCTTCTCTATTCGATTGGGCGTGGTCTAAGAAGGTGCGGTTTTGAGTTGTATTTATTTTAGTCTCATTTAAGTGGATAAAATTGGACCAAAACCGTCAAAAATAGTTGCAGACGACGTCATACTCCGAACCTATGGCACCGATTTGGGCGGAGTCTTCGCCATTCGATCCGACGTGGTCTAAAACGGTCCCATATTGAGTTTTATCCACTTTGGTTTAATCTAAAAGAACCAAAATTTCATTTTGGTACCAAAAACCGCCAAAAATCGTTGCCGACGACGTCATGTTCCGAACCTATGGTACCGATTTGGGTGAGGTCTTCACCATTCGATCCGTCGTGGTCCAAAACGGTGCAGTTTTGAGTTTTATCCACTTTGGCCTAATCTAAGTGGACCAAATTGGACCAAAACCGCCAAAAATCGTTGCAGACGACGTCATGCTCCGAACCTAAAGGACTGATTTGGGTGGGGTCTTCACCTTTCGATCCGTTTTGGACCACGCCAGATGGCTGCGTGGTGTTACTAGTCACCCTGGTAATGTGTATACCATAAATCGGGTCTCTAGCTGCAATGGTAGCTGAGATATCCGCCCGTTACCCCTCCCCTTTTGGGGGTAATTCGAAAACACGCACGCATATTGGCGGAAAATATTGAAATTACAGGAAAAACGCACCTTTTTTATTTTTGCGTTGTTGGGCAATATATTGAAAAGTATTTTGCGATGTGAAAAATTGAAATCAGAGGTGTACCCGGGGTCACACGAGGTCAACGAAAACAAGGTCACGAGGTCACGCAAAAAGCCCAGAAATAGAATATCTGTTGCATTGCAAATTCAGCCATATCATTATTTTGTATATTTAGTTAAGTCAAATGCGTTATTTTGGTCTCCACACATACCTCTGCAGCGTGACATTGCCAAAATTCCCGAGGCTATAACTCCAAAACCTAAGGTCAGATGGAGCTAATATTGCCACAGCTGAATTCAGGACCCGAGATAACCCTATAAACCAATTTTGAATAAAAAGTGAGAGATGAGGGTTAAAATTTGAGGAAAAAATTGTCGAAATGTCGTGGAATGTCCCAGCTGTGCCATCTTCCCAGTGGTGGTACCCTGCTCTGCCATCCGGTACAGTGAGCCTGGGCACAGTGGCACAGAATGGTGCAGACTGCAGTAGAGCGTTCAGCTTCAGCTCCTCAGCGATCTGTTGTTGTGTTGTCAGCCGGCATCTCGATCCTGCCGCTGCTGACCCTACACATGACGTCCATCGGCCTGACGTTCGCCGACGTCGCTCAGGTCTACCTCTTCATGCCGTTGGCCAGCTTTCTGGGGCCTCCTGTCATTGGTGAGTAGTCAATGATGAGTCGTGAGTCATTGATGAATCGTGAGTCATTAGTGAGCCGTGAGTCATTAGTAAGTCATGAGTCATTGATGAGTCGTAAGTCATTGGTGAGCTGTGAGTCATTAGTCATTGGTGAGTCGTGAATCATAGGTGAGTCGTGAGTCATTGTTAAGTTGTGAGTCATTGTTAAGTCGTGAGTCATTGATGAGTCGTGAGTCATTAGTGGGTCGTGATTCATTGGTGAGTCATTGGTGAGTCGTGAGTCATTGGTGAGTCGTGAATAATTGGGGTGTCGGGAATCATTGGAGTCGGGAATCATTGGAGTCGTGAGTCATTGGTGAGTCGTGGACAGCTTTCTGGGACCATCTGATGGCTGTGATATGTGATTTATGTCAATGACCATTGGTCCCAACGTTCCTGGGGCACAGCAGCCATCCACAGAGGAGAAAGTCATATAATGTAGAATTGGCAAGGAAGGCAAAGCAGTAAAGAGTAAAATGTGGTCGATATTAAAATCAAACTAAATACACATAGGTAAAAATTGAATTTTCGATTGACCTAAATGGCTACGCGAAATTCATCTTTCATAGATCATAAACGAGATGTAGCATTTTTTCTATTTGGCCTTTTATTTTTGTCCTTTTTTGTATTAATGTACTCATGCGCAAATTTCCGGTTGATTCTGACCCGATGTCTGCTGTGATGTTGTTGCATTTGTTGCAGATGTTGCATTTTTTCCTTGTATTTGTGTTTGTTTGTACTAATGTCCTACTGTGCAGGTTTCCTGGCGGACCGGACGGGCCGGATCCGTGACCTCTACATCACATGTCTGGTGATGCACTGCGTGTTCCACCACGCGCTGCTGTTCGTGCCGCCTAGTCCGCACACCACGCCGCAGGCGCTGGCCGCCTCCGCCAACGGCAGCTGGCTGAGCTGCGCCGACTGGCCGCCGCCGAGCTGCGGTAACTTGACCCGCAGCCTGCAATGCCGGCTGGTCTGTGAGGAGGTGGGCGGCCCCGGCCAGCTGCTGGCCTGTCCGGCCGCCGACGGCTGCGTCGCCGTCGGGCCGTCCGCCGAGCTGCAGCTACCGCTCGGCTCTGACGGCTGCCAGCTGCCGGCACAGCTGGCCCACAACGGCTCCCAGCTGCAGCTCGCCCACTCGCAGCTGAGCTGCCCGCCGCACTGCCGGCTCGAATGCGCGCCGGCCGCCGAGCTGCCCGTCTCCGACCGCACCACCTACTGGACCTACTTCTTCCTGCGGCTGGCGGCCACCTTCTTCCTGGCGCCGGCGTTCACGCTGCTGGACGCCACCTGCCTGGCGCTGGTCAAGGAGTTCAGGACGCCCGGACAGAACTTCGGCCGCCAGCGGGTCGGTGGCATCGTCGCCAGCATGGTCATGCCGCCGCTGGTCGGCTTTATCATCGACGCCGTCAGCGGCCCAGGTGAGAGTCGTCAGCGGCACGGATGAGAGCCATCAGCGGCACGGGTGAGTCGTCAGCGGTACGGGTGAGAGCCGCCAGCGGCACGGGTGGGAGACGTCAGCGGCACGGGTGAGAGCCATCAGCGGCACGGGTGAGAGCCGCCAGCGGTAATACGCCAAGCTACCTCGTTATTTCAATGATCGTGGGTTTAATTGACCTACTCATATTGAATGAACGTAAGGCGGGTAATACCCAGGCTGAGTTGGTACATGGTGTTGACCAATTGTGAGTTGCAGGCGTCACCGACTACAGTCCGGCGTTTTACGCCATGGAGATCTGCATGGTGCTGACCGTCGTGACCATCTTCATTTTCCACCTGCACGTCTCGCTGCCGGAGAAGGCCCACATCGGACAGCTGTTCAAGGTACGCACACCGGTGACCAATCACTGCAGGGAACAGCTGGGAATTACGGCAAGCTTACGTTTAAAATTTATAAATTAATCACATATGAATGGTAGGATTTGATCACACTCAGGGGCGTCACCACCGGGGCGGGCTGGGGTGCTTAACGGCGTGCCCCAGGATCGCTCCGGCCGGAGTCCGGCTCTCCCCAGATTCGCAGGATTTTAACATTAGCCCCATGGGACTGCCCCCCCCCCCCCTAAACCCCTGGCTGGTCCCTCCAATCAATATTGTATGGCGACGCCACTGATCACCTTGATGTGATCACTTTAATGTGATATGTGAAGTAGGTTTTTTTCGACTTCACTAGGGTGATAGGAAATGTTCACTCCATGCTCAGAAACGAGTGGGTATGCTGATGCTCATATTTCACTATCATCACTAACATATTTGAAATAAAGTATCACCACTTCGCCGTGCCAGTTGTATAAAGTACCACCACTTCGCCGTGCCAGTTGTATAAAGTATCACCACTTCGCCGTGCCAGTTGTATAAAGTATCACCACGTGCCAGTTGTATGTTCCCTGAGCTGACAGTGTTGTTCGGTTGTTGATGTTTCAGGTTTTGCGGCGTCCCGAAGCTATCGTCTTTATTCTGGTTGTCGCGATCCTCGGAGCAATGTGGGGATTCTTGGAAAGCTTCCTGTTCGTATTTCTGAAGGAACTTCAAGCTCCAAATTACATGCTTGGTAAAACATACTTAAACTGCAGTGATACTCAATGCGCTTCTCCGTGTTTTTTTTCTTCTTCTTGGAGTGAAGAAATATGATAATACATGAACGCACTGCTTTCAGCGAAAGCATACAGGACATATCCATTGCTGGATTATTGCAAAACATGTGATACTTGTGTAGCTCCACACAAGTGACCTATATATATATATATATATATATATATATATATATATATATATATATATATATATATATATATATATATATATATATATATATATATATATATATATATATATATATATATATATATATATATATATATATATATATATATATATATATATATATATATATATATATATATATATATATATATATATATATATATATATATATATATATATATATATATATATATATATATATATATATATATATATATATATATATATATATATATATATATATATATATATATATATATATATATATATATATATATATATATATATATATATATATATATATATATATATATATATATATATATATATATATATATATATATATATATATATATATATATATATATATATATATATATATATATATATATATATATATATATATATATATATATATATATATATATATATATATATATATATATATATATATATATATATATATATATATATATATATATATATATATATATATATATATATATATATATATATATATATATATATATATAT
>JAXIVJ010018386.1:0-23385 GCA_036785665.1 Chirona hameri | reverse complement strand
CTGCTATTTCAGTTCAAAACCCATGTTGAAGGTGAACTATTTCCTTTAACAGGGCATGTGCATGGTTCAGCATGATTTGTATGATGTCTATCTTTAGTTATGTGTGATGCAGGATCCAGGATGGTGATTAATGGATAGCTTGCTTGTGGATTTGGACAGTATCTTCTGAAACAAAGTTGTTTTCTATGTCAAAGAACTAAGAAGTTATGCGCTTTGAAACTTTAACAAACACAAAAATAGCAATGATTGATGAGAAAATGAGATGGAAAAAAGACAAAACAATAATTTAAAGATGAGAAATGAATTTTGATGTTATTTTCCACCCCATTTTTACGAGAATTTAAACACTGCAGGTATGTCATGTTGCATTTGGGCGATGCATCTGGACGAGACCATATTAGTGCCATTCGCACGTCTCTATCTATATTCTATAAAGAGTTATTGACAATACAGTCTACAGATTGCCGGCGGTGCGCCCACCAACTGTCTGACTGACTACGCAAAATCTTGCAAAAACCGGAAAGAAGTTCAAAACTTTGAACTTTGTTGCGTACGTGTCTTTTGAAAGTTTGCGTGATATTTCATGCGGACTTTGCGTACTGTTCCAGTGTAGCTCGGTCAATGCATTTTCTATCAGCTGAACATTTTTAGACTACGCAAAAAAACGCAAACTTGCAAAAACCGTGCGTACTTTGCGTACTATAGTACACGCATAGTGTAGCCTGGGCTTGGGACTGAAGGTTAGAAGCCTCGCTATCCGACACTGCAGCCGACCACCGATCGATCGGTGGCAATGACACTTTCCCGCCTCGTCTGGGTAAACGCCAAGTCATCCAAACAACTCCAGAAGGATATAAGCTGTATTTCGAAAGCTCACTCACCGGCAGCAGCTCGCCGGACCAATGCATACCTCTCACAATTCCATAGCAGTGCTCCCCGCACGTGAACGTTGGCTGGTCACTCCGTTCTGGCCGTTAAGCTCGGTGGGTTCCAACGCAACAATGGTAACGCCATGGTCGTAGCTGCATGGTTCCCTCGTTCAAACAATTTACCATAGTGACTGTGATACTCGCAAAGCAATTAGCAGTGTCAACAACATGAGTGAAGACAGGAAAATGTGTAACGTGGTTCGTTAAGTGGACGGTCAACAGAAGTCAATAAAAGCGAGGCGCGCTTTTAAAGCGCTTTGCTTTGAAAGCGAGGCGCCGCCTGCCGAGTGACGATGGTCGGAGGCACAATGCTACGCTGGCGAATCCCTGCCACTAGCGCACCTGATCTGCACAGCACCAGGGACAGCATCATCACATTCAGACTAGATCCTGGAGCTGACGGTCTCAACGCCATCAAAGGCTCCAAAATCAACTGGACTTGCCGCCATCAAAAGCAATACAAAATATCTGGCCTCGAGCCAATCAAAAGCAACCAAAAATAGTCGTGGAAAAAAGCAAAGAAAGTGAGTAGTGGCGGCGCCGAGCGCTGCACCACTGAAACGCAGTAGCGCCGAGTGTTCCTAGTACTCATCTCCCCCCTCATCCTCGGCATCAACAGAGTCGATTCCGACCTCCCTCGTAGTCCTTCTCGAGGGCGGCCAGGTCCTCACGAGCTTCGGAGAACTCTCCCTCCTCCATGCCCTCGCCGACGTACCAGTGCACGAAGGCGCGCTTGGCGTACATCAGGTCGAACTTGTGGTCCAGGCGAGCCCAGGCCTCGGCGATGGCGGTAGTGTTGGACAGCATGCAGACGGCGCGCTGCACCTTGGCCAGGTCGCCGCCGGGCACGACGGTCGGCGGCTGGTAGTTGATGCCCACCTTGAAGCCGGTCGGACACCAGTCGACGAACTGGATGCTACGCTTGGTCTTGATGGTGGCGATTGCAGAGTTGACGTCCTTGGGGACGACATCGCCGCGTACAGCATGCAGGCAGGCCATGTACTTGCCGTGGCGCGGGTCGCACTTGACCATCTGGTTAGCCGGCTCGAAGCACGAGTTGGTGATCTCACCCACGCTCATCTGCTCATGTGCTGCCTTTTCTGCGGAGATGATGGGCGCATAGGTGACAGCAGGGAAGTGGATGCGCGGGTACGGTACCAAGTTGGTCTGGAACTCAGTCAGGTCGACGTTCAGGGCACCATCAAACCGCAGCGAGGCCGTGATGGAGGAGACAATCTGGCCGATCAGCCGGTTCAAGTTTGAGTACGTCGGACGCTCGATGTCGAGGTTACGCGGTACAGATGTCGTAAATAGCCTCATTATCGACCATGAAGGCGCAGTCAGAGTGCTCCAGCGTGGTGTGCGTGTCAGGATGAGTTGTACGGTTCCACCACGGCCGTGGACACCTGAGGCGCCGGGTACACAGCGAACTCCAACTTAGACTTCTTGCCGTAGTCGACGCTGAGACGCTCCATCAACAGCGCGGTGAAGCCGGAGCCGGTGCCGCCACCGAATGGAGTGGAACACCAGGAAGCCCTGAAGGCCGGTGCACTGGTCGGCCAGCTTCCTGATGCGATCCAGCACCAGATCGACGACCTCCTTGCCGACCGTGTAGTGGCCGCGTGCGTAGTTGTTGGCAGCATCCTCCTTGCCGGTGATCATCTGCTCCGGGTGGAACAGCTGCCGGTACGGCCCCGTGCGGATCTCGTCTGTCGAACATGCAGCCAACAGTCAACAGACGGCTAACGGTGAACAAGACAACCAACTTTAGGTCAACAGTCAACAGACGGCTAACGGTGAACAGACAACACAACTTAAGGCCAACAGTCAATAAGACGGCTAACGGTGAACGGACAACCAACAGTAGGCCACAGACAACCAACAGCAGGCCACAGACAACCAACAGCAGGCCACAGACAACCAACAGCAGGCCACAGACAACCAACAGCAGGTCACAGACAGAACCAACAGTAGGCCACAGACAACCAACAGTAGCCACAGACAACCAACAGTAGGCCACAGACAACCAACAGTAGGCCACAGACAACCAACAGTAGGCCACAGACAACCAACAGCAGGCCACAGACAACCAACAGAAGGCCACAGACAACCAACAGTAGGCCACAGACAACCAACAGTAGGCAACAGATAACCAACAGTAGGCCACAGACAACCAACAGTAGGCCACAGACAACGCACGGTCACAGACTGCCGGTGGAAGATCGATGACTCAGCTGACCGGACTTTTCATGTGGCTCCTCGCAGTTCGTACCCCTACAACATCTATAAAAGACACAGTTATGGTTACCAAATGCAAAACTGGATATTTTCCATTCCCACACATCGAAAAAGGAATGTCTAATATCATCACACAAGACTAACAGATCAAGGTATCCTGCTAGCCTTAACCCTCGCCATACGGGGGGGGGGGGGGGGATCCTAAAACGACCCCTTCCCCCCTGAGGTTTTTCTTCATAACTGTGTAGACATGCAGCGCATCTTGCTGAAATTTTCAGTAGCTAAGTATAACAACAATTATACGTATGCTGTACAAATTTCATCCGAAATTGTTTGACAAAATTTACAAATTTGGTGAAATAATGGTGTTTTGATGACGTCATGTTGGTGGAAAAAAACGATAAATGTTTGAAAAATAGTAGAAAACAGAGTTTTGAAGCAAATTGCAAACGCAATTAAGCAAAGATACAAAATGTAATTCTTGAAAACGGCAATCTCGGATTTTCAAAATTTTGGGTTTCTGATCCCCAAAATTGAACTGATTTTTTGTTTGTTGGAAAAATGACCACAAAATCTAAATTTGCAAAGATGTTAAATCCGGAATATATGTCAGATAACTGAGTATGGACAATACTCGAACCAAATTTCAAAGAAATATCTCTATTTTTGACTGAGTGATGGCTCCCTAAAGTGTAAGAAATTCATGAAGTCATTTTTTTAATAACTTTTAACTTTTTTTGACCAGGTACGAATAAATAATTACCGTTTCTGTATTTCTGAGACAAAACTGGTCTAGGAACATGCCTTTTAATTTACATTTATCAATTTCTCATTTTGAGGTTTTCTGACTGAGCAAAATCGCTGTTCGCATGGTCGATCGAGGTCATTCACTTGGCCTGGAAGGTCACTCGTTGACCCGAAGCCTAAAAATTGCATACCGTACCGTCGATTCCAAACATGACGGGCAACATGTTGGTTTTTACCGCGTTGTTCTATGTTGCTTGGTTTGGAAGTTATCGGGGGGGGGGGGGGGGGGAGGAGGGGTCGTTTTAGGACCCCCGTAGGGCGAAGGCGAAAAAAAACTCCCGTAGGGCGAGGGTTAACCCTATTCCCCGCGGGGAGGGCAGATTCTGCCCCCCCCCCCCCGTGGTTTTCGCCTGGTGCTCAAACTGCTGGGCTGGGAGTCTTAAAATTATCTGACTTTTCCCAACATTGATTTACACAGGTTGTCAATTTAATATATTTAACAAACCGGCTCAGCAGAGGTGGTGCCAGGCTCCTGTTTTTGAGAGGGTGTTACGAATGCGGTTGTGTGGCATACTCCCTTCGTAGTTTGCGGTGCAATAAACGCGGCAGAAACATTTGCACTGCAATATAAATCATAAATACTGGGATTGTACTTTTTTTGGCAGAGGCACACTCTGGTAAACAAAAAATAGGAGGTGATGCCCTCCCTCAAATTAGCTCCACCTTCAAATTAGCAAGATCATAAAAACGGCTACACACATGGTGCCCCAAACACATTTTTTTCCTGGATCCACTTATGTGCAATATATTACATTTAAAGGGACTGTCCCACCTTTCTTAAAGTTGTTGAATCACACTTAATTGTATGTTGACATGTCAGGCGAGGTCAGCTGAACATGTTCCTTAACAAGTCGACTATCATTACCAGCTGGGTAAAGATACATGACAGTCAGTTTAGAGGCCATATTCAAATACACATGGGCCTGATTTTTTAGATGTCAAAATCAAACGCTAATATCTTTTTAATTAGATCATTGTGGTCGCTTGAACTGCTACCATACTTAATTTTAATGCCAATCCATCAAAATGGCTATCTCAACTCAAATATAATGTTAAAGGGACATTCCCACCTTAACATTAGTTTTGAGTTGAGATAGCCATGTTGTTGGATTTGCTTTGAAATTAAGTAGGGTAGCAGTTAAAACAACCACATAGGTATATTCGAAAAGAAATTCGAGCTTGGTCTCAACAATTGTAACAAATAAACCCCATGTGTATTTGAATAGGGGTTTAAAGCCGATGACGTCTCTCTTTACCCAATGGTGATGATAGTCAACTTGTTTTAAGGTAAACCTTGGAGATATTTACGCGTTTCGTTTCTCGATCGCTGGGTGTATTATATTTACCGTGGGTTATATCAGGATAACTAGACTTCTATAAAGTGAAACTCCAATGCAATTTTCAAACGATGCCAAGAATTCGATGTGTGGTATGTGGAGCTTTCAGTGACAAGACTTCGGTGGTCAAGTGAGTGCGACACAGTTTACCTGGTACCTGCTTGTATTTGAATCGCCAGAATTGTCTGACAAAAATTGTGCCAAACTTTGGCAACGTAAAGGATTATCTATAGCTCTATTTAGCTCAATAATGACATAAACCCAAATTTTAAAAACTTAATTATTATAAATTGAGTGAAGTTTGAGAAAAAAAAATATCACCATCGTTTTCAGCAGCACTTCATATTTGCAGATACAACCGGCATATATTTGACAACTTTCAGAAAGGTGGCAATGTCCCTTTAATGTGGGATAGTCTCTTCAACAAATTACAGCAAAATGTCCATATGACGTTCATATCGTCCCAAACAATCACGAACATCACATATTTGTTAACAGAAAATCTCCCCATTGTACACCACCTGAATACGCCTGATTTTTCATTTTGGTACTTGTCTTTTGATATTGAAGAGTACATTTCAAGCTAAAAAAAAACATTTGTTGCATGCAAATCGGTCGAACCGCAATGACCGCAATGACCTTTAAAAAAATTGTACTTTTCCCCCTGGCCCCCCATTTTCGAACGAAAAAGAAATTATGGGGTCCAAAAAAGAAAGTTATTTTCATGACAAATCGAATGGTGTTGGCCAACGAATCGAATGGTTGGCCCATCGAAATTGACCGAGCGGTTCTCGAGATCTGTTCTCGAGATATGGGGGGGGGGGGGGGTAGAATCTGCCCCCGCAGGTTAGCGTAATTCTGGCCGCCCGCAGGGAATGGGGTTAAGGTACCCAGAGACACTCGCTACCATGTCACTCAAACGTCGTCACGTCACTAGCCGTCGTGCCGTCCACACTCACCGATAACGGACGGCTCCAGGTCGACGAACACGGCGCGCGGAACGTGATGGCCACCGCCGGTCTCGGAGAAGAAGGTGCTGAAGCTGTCATCGCCACCAGCTGCTGCCTTGTCAGCCGGCATCTGGCCATCAGGCTGGATGCCGTGCTCCAGGCAGTACAGCTCCCAGCAGGCATTGCCCATCTGCACGCCCGCCTGGCCCACATGAATAGAGATGCACTCGCGCTGAAACAGAGAGCAACACACAGCTGAACACTCAATCATGCACAGCCAGAGTTCAAGTGTAGCAGTTGTGGTGCTTGGGAAAAGTAAGTTACCTACTGATTTCTTGCAAACCTGAGGCTGAAACTAAACCAATAAAAGGCAAAACATTTGAGTTGTGATAGTACTCAACTTCTTCATCTGTGGCACTCAACTTATTAAGTGTGGACGCCATAAGCCTATTACTGTTACCACTCACAAAATGAGCATAACTAACAAAATATGGCACTTGCCTTGCCCTCCCTCCAACATCCATAAAGTAAATTTAATATATGCAAACAAAAACCAATCAGTTAAGTAAATCCAGAAGCAATGGGTTACTTTTAAAAGTCACCAATACATACTTAAAATATTGCTAAGTTCCCTGATGAATGAAAGGAAAGCAAGTTGCAAAAAAACAAAAATAAAGTTATGGGAAATTATATGGTTGTGCTGTCAAAGCTATCAAATGGTGGATCAAATATGCTGAAGAATACAAATGTAAACACAAATATTTCAATGAAACAAAAGAGAGGATAGGCAAAGAAAGAACTAAGAAACAAAAAGGAATTAGCCAAATGAAACAAAGGAATAAGTGGAATCTTACAAAATAAAAATAGCTATGAATGAATTAACAAATGAACAAAGGAGTAAAAAAATGAATAAATCAACTTACAAAATGAATGAAACAAATGGGGTATTTTTTACTTTAGGTCCTTACACAACCACTTTAAGACATAAATTATGCATGTTCTGGCCTTTTGATGTGTTGATTCCTAATCTGATACCCATTTTTCACACAAATGAGCCAATGTGGCATAAGCATAGCCCTCCAATACCTGGCCTACACATGAGGGAAAGGACAGGGAATTGTGGGTTTTGGGACCAACTTAACCCTCACTGTGCCAGGGGGGCTGCATTTAAACACCCCCCACTCCCTACAGTTTTTCACTGATAACTAGAACACCAATAGTCGCAGACCGCTGAGATTTGCAGTACCTGACTGTTGGTTATTTATACAACTTGGCCACAAAATTGACCCCAGGTTACCTCAGGTCAGGTCATCAGTGAACTGTGTCACTTCAAGTGAACCCAGCTCCAAGCCAGTTTGTGATTGTTTCACTGCCACAGAGTGTTTGTCAGAGATATTCTAAACTTACAAGATTTCATATGGTACCTACAATTCAGTTATCCAATATTTGCTTATATCAGTGACCTAAGGTCAGATCGATTATGTGACCTCAGCCCAATATAAGTCAACGGGAAAATATGTAAGTTCTTTTCAGAGCAAAGCTCATGTTTGATGACCCAGGTGTAATATTTGTGCATTGACCCCTGCAGTCAGCTGAGGTCATTTGAGGTCACAAACAGTTTTGCCAATAACTTTGAAAAATCAAGAGACGTGTAAATGGTGCTACCAGGGTCACCAAATGACCTTGACTTGAGGCCAAATGTTGAAGTTTACCTAACCAGGTCACCATTCATGTTGTTTCAAAGCGCCTATACGAGACACACGATGGTGTTAAAATTACTGCTATATGTGTAACCAATAAAAAAGTTGATGAATGAATGTTGAACGTTTTGGGAAAAATGTCCTTGTGACCTTTGGTGACCTCCAGGGCCACAACCATTGACCCAAGCTTAAATTTGAGTACACTATGGCAATTTAAATTTTCATGATCTTTCATTTTTTTCCCATGTTACTAGCTCTCATAGTTCCAAAGATATTTGGGGGTTTCTAGAGCAGTTTTTTACTTGGAAAATGTGACCTTTGATGACCTCTGGTGACCTCAATATTGACCTGAGCCAAATAACACCCAAAGTAACTTCAAATGACCTTGTAAAGCTTTCAAATACCGTTTTCTGAGCTTTTTTAGTTTTAGAGTTAGAGGGAGACTCCAATGGGATTTTGCATGCTGATCATGCCATCTAGCCAGTCCTGTACTGTTGACGTCACAACCAATCAGAGGCTGCTATTGGATGGGACCCTCCTGTGTAACGATGAAGGTGCCGGAGTGAGCTCCCTGGGTGGCACCAGGTCAGTCGGGTGAACTATGGTAATCTGGACCCATGTTTGGAACACCATACCCAAAAATGGAAAGTTAATTCCAAAAATGGGTATGCTCGTTCCAAAAACGGGTACGGAAATCGGCCTTCATGACTTAACGTGATCCACACATTGATTGGTGCGTCAACGCATTGTGCCAATGACATCAAATTCAGCACCCGACTATTGATAGTGAGCATTACAAAAATTCAAGGTTTCTTTTAAATTTTATTGAAGTTTCACTATCTCGGGGAGGCACATTTTTGCCGCTCTGGGATCATGAAACTTCAATAAAATTTGAAAGACAATGGATTTCCGTAATACACATCAATAGAATCAAGGGTACTGAATTTGATGACATCATTGGCACAATGCATGGTTGATGTTAAAGTTGTGAAGGTTGTTTCAGTCGTTTCAGTACCCATTTTGGAACGAGCGCAACACAGCGTGCCCATTTCTGGAAGTATCTCACCCATTTTTTGGTACGGTATGGTGTTCCAAAAATGGGTCCAGATCATGGGCATCGCCACCACTAGGTTCACTAGGGACATTGTCCCTAGTAATTTTCAAATCCTCAAAATCTTTTAAGTAAAATTTGAAACTGCCCTAGTAAAATTTGAAACTGCCTTTGCTGGGGTCATGCTGGGGACACAGGACATGTCCCTAGTAACTTTCAGATAGATAACCTCAACATCAAAAGTTGAAGTACACATGTACTTGAATTTTTCCAAGTAACGTTGAGACCGAGGTGAGTGGCGACGCCCTTGAAGGCACAGATTTGGCTGTATGTGGTCGCATAGACAGATCCAGGGGGGCAAATGTGGCCATGCCCCCCCCCCCCCCAAGACAGTCAAAGGGGAGGCCAAACTATGTTTTGCCCCCCCCCCCCCCCAGAAAAGTAATGCACGCTTAAAATTTATTTTTGGAGCGTTTTTGGGGATTCCATGACAAATCTTCGTCCCGCATTTCTTCATCCGCACCTGAAAATAGACATGAAGAAATGCGCTACGAAGAAACGCTAGACGAAGATTTGCGTACAAAGAAATGTGCTATGAAGAAATGTCCGGACACCGTTTTTGCGCATCCTAAGAAGGAAATTTCCAGATGTTTTTGTAAGTGCAAAAAAGTAAACAAAAAACTACCAATGTCTGTATACTGAGCGATTCAGTTAACACTAGATAAAATGGGATTCTGCTGAGCCCATTAACATTACGCCTATGAGCGTTGCATGGAAAGAATTGTTATAAATATTTGACCGCACCCCCCCCCCCCCAGAGGTTGAAAGTGGCCTCTGGCCTTAAGGTATCAATGTGTCCCTAGTAGTTTTGAAACCGTGGTGACGCCCCTGGTCCAGATTACCATAGTTCACCAGACTGAGCTGCAACGATACCCATGATCGAGGCATCCCAATGGCATTGCCACGCAAGGGTGTCACCACCTTCTGAAAGTTAGGGGGGGAGCAGGCATTTTGAAGTAAATTCTTTCCATGCGACGCCCATTGGCGTAATGCTAAAATCTGAAAATGTTGGGAGGCAGGTCCCCCCTGCCTGACGCAAATGTTGACATGAGCGAAATTACTGTCATTGAGCATTCTACCGAAAAGGCAGGCAGTGCAAAACAAACCACCTACCATTTTGATGAATTGCAAAAACTTTTGAGACACAGATAGCGCGCTACGGGTGCTAGTCGGCCGTGTTACGAAGCCTCCCAAGTCCCAAGCGCAGCGAAACCAGCGACCACGCCCCACGTTCGATGAGTGTCCGAGAAGGTCCGAGAATGAAGACCGGTATTCGGCAAGAGTATCATTACTATCTCAACATGTCCCTTGTAGTCTTATGACGTCACAACCTTTAGCCAATAGGAAGTCGAACTTAGAGTAAAAGCATTGGCAGTCGTAATGAAAATGACTGCAAGTTTTGAGCCAGTGACGTAATATATACATCTCCAAAAAGCATACGGGTGTACTTAGCATCCCCGGCCATGGACCAATGGCGAACCGCCGGAACGACGTAGCTGCGCAGCGGATGCTGCGCACTGAAAACTTAGCGCTACCAACTGCGCGATGAACACAGGCATATAAAAACTTGTTTGCATAAATAACTCATGGCTATGTCTATAAAGTTGTCAAAAAATTCAAATTCAAATTCGAGATCGATATTCGATCGATATTCGGCTGGGTGGACCCCTCAGAATCGCTTGAAAATCTCCACAATGATAGAATGTGCTCGTGTCGTTACGAAAAAGTCCAAAGCTAAGCTTAGGAAGCCCTAAAAAGAAAGTTATAGCAGGTCAGAGGACAAGGTCATTTAGGGCGAACCAAGGGCGGATTCATGATATTTTAGAAGGGGTGGCCGCAGGCCAATTTAGGGGCGCCTTCACTGACCGAAAGGGCGCCGTCACTCAGTGGCGGCGGAAGGTATTTTCGGATGGGGGGTGGGGGGAGGCAAAGAAAACCATGGCGCCCCCTCGGTCCAAGCGCCCCCCCCCCCCCCAAAGGCGTTTAATGATATCTCCTCGCATTTAGGCCACAATATTATACCAGTGAAACGCCTTTTTGGGGCGATGACCGAGCGGGCGTGCTCTGGTAAAGCTAAAACAGGTTTTTTAATAAATTTAGTCCGAATGTTTTTGTATGGATGGATTTCCGAGGTCAGGACCCACGCTAAGCAGAGCTTCTTGCGCAGGTCCTGACCCACCTCACCACCCGATCGCGCAATTCCTGTTGGCCGGCAGAATTTAGAGACGAAAGTTTTACGTCCCCGACATACCTGGACACGGTCCGCCCCGCTCATTGACGTCACCTGACCTTGAGTGCGACCGCTGCCACCGGCCGCAGGCCATCCCTCTGTCTGTGAACAGCTCAGTTCAGAACTTATGTTCAGCTATGGGGCTTAGTTATGTAGACTTATGGGATCAGTTCTATGAGTGGCGTAGGTACTATATGAAGGATGGGCTTCACTTATCGGATGAGGGGGCAAGGGCTTTGGGAGATGCCTACAGAAGTGTCATTCAGGGAAACTAGGTAGGAGGGGGGTTCGGGGACGCTAGTACTAGGGCATCAGGAAGTAAGCATTGGTAGAAGTTCATGTCAGAATAGGACAGTAGATCATAATTCCCTCAGAATTAGTAGTCAGCTCAAAGTATAAGATCACTTGTGTGTTGCTGAATGCCCAAAGTATTAGGTCTAAATTTGATGAGTTTGAGTGTTATGTTGCCCTTGAAAAGCCTGATATCATTTGTGTAACCGAGACATGGGTTAGTGAGGGGTATAATAGGGATAGGCTACAGGATTTCGAGTTACAAGGGTATAACATGTTCTCATACTGCAGAGAATCATGGCAGGGGGGCAGAGTGTTTGTATATGTAAATAGCTTGTACTGCACTACTAGAGTTGATGATTCTAGTAAAGTAAAAGAAGTAGAATCAATCTGGCTTGACATTAAAATTAATACAGGAAACAGAGGAAGGTTGAGGATAGGTGCATTTTACAGACCAGGGAATCTTCCAAGGAACTCCCAAGCTGAAACAGACCAAGATATTTGTGAGGAAATACGTAGGAACTTTCAGGCTCAGTGTCTTATTATGGGAGATTTTAACTTAAGAGGATACGAAAGTATAGCAGAGGAAACAAATGAGTGTAGGTTGTATAGGCAAATCTTTGAAGAGGAGCTTTTCATGCATCAGTTTGTAACAGAGCCAACCAGACATTGCTCCATTCTAGACCTTGTATTCTCAGACAACAGTGATCTAGTTGTGACATAAGTATTTGTGAAGGTCTAGGAACCAGTGATCACAATATGGTTAAATTCAATATCTCATCAGAAATGAGGCCCAAAGATAACCTTATTATGGTTCCAAACTTCAGCCGGGCTGATTTTGATGGTATTAGAAATGACCTCGCACAGATAAAATGGAATGTTGAGTTGGCAGGTTTAGATGCATGTGAGGCCTGGAATGTTTTCAAAGCTAGATTAAGCCAAATTCAGAATCGGCATATACCCCTCAGGCACAAACGTAACAGAACCATGGGCAAACCAGTTAGGCTTACCCCAGAAGTAAGGAGTGCTATACAAGCTAAAAGAAGTGCATTTGGCATTTTGAAGGGATCTTCACTAGATATAAATCAGAAGGCCTACCAGAATGCAAGAAATTCAGTTAAGAAAAAGGTCAGAGCAGTTAAAAGGGCAAAGGAACTTGATTTAGCTAGACATTGTAATGCAGATAGTAAGAAGTTCTTCAGTTTTTATAAGTTCAGTACAGTTTCCAAAAATATAGGTCCATTTAAGGTGGATGATGTGTTAGTTAGCAAGGACAGTGAAATGGTTAAAGTGCTTAATGATCAGTTTCAATCTGTCTTTACTATCGAGGACCAGAGTAGTATTGCAGCACTTCAGCCTGAGCCAGAGACTGAGGAGACTATAGGAGAGCTAGGTGGCATAAGTAGTGAACTTGTTCTAAAATATCTAAAGAAAGTAAGGCCTAACAAGGCAGAAGGACCTGATGAAATCCATGCTAGACTTTTAAGAGAACCTGAAAGAGAGTTGTCGGTTCCATTAGCCATAATATTTTCTAAATCACTCGCAGATAGTAAAATTCCACTTGATTGGAAAAGAGCAAATGTTGTTCCTATTCATAAAAAGGGAGATAGAAGTAAAGAGGAAAACTATAGACCGTTAGTCTGACCTCATTAGTCTGCAAGGTGCTTGAATCAATCATCAAAGATAAGATTGTTGAATTCTTGGAGCAAAATGAACTCATCAAGGATACACAGCATGGCTTTAGGAAGGGCCGTTCTTGTTTAACTAATCTTCTGGAGTTTTTGGATGTTGCAACAGATAGGTTTGATCAGGGTAAACAGCTAGATGTAGATTTTCTTGATTTCAGCAAAGCATTTGACAAAGTCCCCCATACAAGACTGGGGTTGCAACTTAAAATTCATGGGATCAGGGGCAAGATTCTGGATTGGATAGAAACGTGGCTTTCAGGACGCCAGCAAAGGGTTATATTGAATGGGTGCCAATCACAATGGAAGGAGGTTCTCAGTGGGGTTCCACAGGGCTCAGTCATGGGCCCATTGCTTTTTATAATATTTGTGAATGCAATTGAGAACAGTATAGACAGCAAAGTCTTGAAATTTGCAGACGATCTAGAAGTTGTCAGGATTATTAGAGGAAAACATGATCAGGATGTTTTTCAATCAGATCTGGACAAGCTAGTTGAGTGGTCTGAAGCATGGCAGATGAAATTCAATTTGAGTAAATGTAAGATTATGCACGCTGGACGGGTTAGCAGTAAACATAGGTATGAAATGGGTGGGCAGAAAATAAAGCAGATTGAAAAGGAAAGAGATTTAGGTGTCGTGGTAAACAATAGACTATCAGCGTCAGACCAGGTTGTAGAAGCTAGGAAAAAGGCACTTGGAATGCTAGGGGCCATTAACATAAATGTTTCCTACAAGAGTGAAAAGGTAATAACAAAACTGTATTGTGCATACGTTAGACCACATTTGGAGTATTGTGTACAAGCCTGGTCTCCAACATATGAGAAAGATTGCTGGTTGTTAGAAAGAGTTCAAAAAGGGCAAAAAAATGGTTAATTGTCTTGGTAGTTTACCTTATGAAGATAGATTAAAGAAATTGGGTATGTTTTCACTTAGATATAAAGGCTAAGAGGAGATCTAATTGAAGTCTTCAAATTTGTAAATAGTCAGCATTCTGGATATTTAAAGGGTATGTTTGAGTTCAATAGGGAAAATCGAGGTAGAGGTCATCAGCATAAACTCATTATGAAACAAAGTAGGACTAGGCTACGACAGTCATTTTTCAGTAGAAGGGTTGTAGGACATTGGAATATGCTACCAGGGGATGTCGCTGATGCAGTGACACTTGCTTCCTTCAAAATTAGATTAGATAAATACTTTACAGAGAAGGGATTAGTTCATAAATACTCGTGGGATTAGCCTTCTTTTATGCAGATAGAGTAAGGTGATTTGAAGGGGCGAGACTGGTGGAGGGGGGGGGGGGTGGGGTGCAACCTCGGATGGGCCCAAGAGGCTCTTTGTTGCACTTTTATTTTATTTTATGTCTTTTATCCCAGTCAGGAGCAAATAGCGAGCGCCGAAGCGCGAGCGCCGAAGCGACTCGAACCCGGGCTGCCAGTACCGGGATAGGTCAGAAGTACAGCGCTCTACCACTGAGCTACAGGAGCGGACTAAGGTTTGAAATATGAAACGGTACGTGAACACACGTGTGCATTGACTGTGTCCCAATAATTAGTAACATATTCAATAGACAATAGTTTTACCGTGGGTATATCCTAGTATGCATAATTTTAGGAACATTCAGCTGAATGGAGATGTATAAAGTAAATGGCGCTTCCCTGGGACAAACTACATAACAAGCATGTATTAAAGTGAAATATTCACCTTTTGATTTATTAACCTGCATTTTTCTGTGACACATGTACAAGGGCGGATCCAGCCAGCCGTTTTTTTTTTGGGGGGGGGGGCAAACCGTTTTTGGCGAAGCTTACATACCCCCAATTTCGAATTTCTTCCCGGATTTGGCCCACTTTATTTTGCAACTACACGATTTCTATTTTTTATATATGCTTTTCGACCTTTTGGGATATCGAAAGTGGAAAGATCGTCAGCTTGCAGTTTTTATTGTTCCGACATTGCCTTACACTGAGCAAAACTATGTCAATTGTCAGCTGTACCCAAGGTCGTCGCCGATAATTTTTGAGTGGGGGGGGGGGGGTCGGCTAAAATGACGAAAGAAAGATTACCCATTTTTATGCGTGTATTTAAGCCTTTGCAGCATTTTTAATGTGGACTTTCATGTTATAGTAGGTACTTGTTATTTAGCGCCGCAAAGCGGCGCGAAATTTTTACGGGTTTGCCTGATAAACCCCAGAAACAGGCGGTGGGCCTTGTAGAGAATAAGAAGCTAAACATGCTATTCATTCAATTCACCCCTACAACGAACCGAAGACGATGACGATGGCTTCGTTATGACGATGGCTACCGATGTGGCGCCGCAAAGCGGCGTGAAAATGTGAATTTTAGGTCGTGGAAAACGAAATGTAAATATTGGAACCAGACTCGGGTACCCCTATTCCTGGTTGCACATCTCGGTATAATTAAAATATTGAAATTAAGGTAGTTTTTAATATAGGTATTCTTCCGATAGTAAATCCCGATGACCGGTGGCAGTCAGCGCTCAATAGTGCATATTATGATAATAATAACTGTATACATATGTACCGAACTGTAACGCTGGAGATGCGGTAAGGTGGCGAGTTGTTTGTGAACGAGTGTGGATACCTGTGAATGTATATGTGCATAATGAGGTTGTGTGGGTGTCGGAAGCGTGACAAGGTGGTGTGTTGTTTGTGTAGGTGCGAGTATGGAAGTCTGTGAAGGAATGTGTGTTAAAGGAAATAGTTCACCTTCGGATTGTTTTTCAGAACACGATTTTATTATATTTTTAATAGTTTCTTTTTTTCTGTTTAAAAATGGTCCTACATCGCGCCAATTCAGGACAGAAGGTTGTAAATTATTGATTTTATGGTGTGCGTTATTGGTCTGCGCATGCTCCATGGCAGTGCTGGCACTTTCAGACGGTACGGTACATCATATATGCGCCGTATTCCTTCGCCAAAAAGTCAAATATCTTCGGCTGGAGAGTCTTTTCAGCCAAGAAAAGTTCCAGATAAGGATTTCTCAACACGGGCTACAATACAGCTATTTCAGTTCAAAACCTATGTTGAAGGTGAACTATTTCCTTTAAAGGAAATAGTTCACCTTCGGAACATTTTTGCAGAACACGATTTTATTATATTTTGTAATAGTTTCTTTTTTTCTTTTCAAAAATGGTCCTACATCGCGCCAATTCAGGACAGAAGGTCGTAAATTATTAATTTTATGGTGTGCGTTATTGGTCTGCGCATGCTCCCTGGCAGTGCTGGCACTTTCAGACGGTACGGTACATCATATATGCGCCGCATTCCTTCGTCAAAAAGTCAAATATCTTCGGCTGGAGAGTCTTTCCAGCCAAGCAAAGTTGCAGATAAGGATTTCTCAACACGGGCTACAAAACTGCTATTTCAGTTCAAAATCCCATGTTGAAGGTGAACTATTTCCTTTAAAGGAAATAGTTCACCTTCAACATGGGATTTTGAACTGAAATAGCAGTTTTGTAGCCCGTGTTGAAAAATCCTTATCTGCAACTTTTCTTGGCTGAAAAGACTCCAGACGAAGATATTTGACTTTTTGGCAAAGGAATGCGACGCATATATGATATACCGTACCGTCTGAGAGTGCCAGCACTGGTCTGAGCATGCGCAGACCAATAACGCACACCATAACATTAATAACTTACGACCTTCTGTCCTGAATTGGCGCGATGTAGGACCATTTTTAAAAAGAAAAAAAGAAACTATTACAAAATATAATAAAATCGTGTTCTGAAAAATTTCCGAAGGTGAACTATTTCCTTTAAGCCCCAATATAGAGTTGAGGAGAATGAAATATTTTCCCGGGAAGCGAGGAATGCCAAACTGATCCACGGTGAACGTTGAACGACATATACGGGCTGCTAGTTTAATACACCAGGGTGGCAGGCGGGGCATGCTAACGTAATGGGAGTAAAGTAACGGAGGGACGGGATGCTGGAGGCTATGCATGGCCTACAGCTAACCGAGTTCTCACACTATGCCAGATAATAAGTATGCCCTCAGTGACGTCATGGAAGATACTGTGCAGCAGGGACGGTTCTACATCTAGTGCATGATAGGTAGGTACTTTGTGGCAAACCCAATTCCAATGGCACAGCTTATTCAAATGGGTAGATTTTCAGGAAATTGGTGTGGCATATTAAGTCATATTAGAGGGTTTACAAATGGATGGCTGGCTAATGTTAAAATACCATCAAATCTGGCCAATGTTGGTGGAGCAAACTCAAAGTTTGTGGGGCTATGCCGCTATGACCGCATCAACTGAAGATGGAACTCCACCAAACGGTTATCAACACATCACGTCACATGGCAAATGCAGCATTTTGTACAACTCCATATCAATCAGACAATATATACATATTAACTCACCTCAACTTTCAGTGTTTCTAGCGAACGTCACATCACATCACACAGCCATGCAACAGTCAGGAGCCGTATGCGGCGAGAGTATATACCATGCGAGCCATATAGATTCATGATGGCCGCTCTCATCCAGTTTGGCTGTGGTATTGGCGCCCGCCCAAAGCCGAAGCGTACGAATTCGCCGAGACTTGACCTTGAAAAGTCTTATCTGTGTTATTAGGTATAGGTCACATAACTCCTACGGTCCCAAAGTCGAGCCATAGCAATTCTTGCTGTTTTATTATGAAAGAGGCTATGGTTGTTGAAAATAGAATTAACTGCATACGCTTTTTAATTGTAAAGTGCACTGACGGAATGGTGATGTTGAGTTTGCAACATTCAAAAGAAAATAACAGTCCGCAAAGAAGTGATTCTAAATAGTGATGTGGCGACTCCAATTTTACGAATGCTTGGCAAGCATGAGTGGTGCAAATGTATTTTTTTATCTAATGGGGGGAGTTTCGGGAACCAAATTTTACAGGTGAAATCGGACACGCTTAATCGACCGATACACACCAAAAACTCCATATTGGCCTGCGAGGTGGCAATGCCCCTTTAAACAAGTGTATGCGAACTCCGATCTGGCGGGTCATAGACGCAGTGGCGCACGCAGGGGGGGGGGGGGTCAAAGGGGTCAGCTGACCCCCCCCCCCCCCCCCCCCCCCCGAAATTTCTGAGGGGGCCCGCATCAAAAGGACCCGTATTCTGGCAGGGGCCCGGTCTTGGTAAGGCCTGATCGAGGCAGAGGTCCGGTGCTGGCAAATGCATGATACGGGGCCCGGTCAGGACGAGGGCCCGGTCCTTGCATATTCTTGATACGGGCCCCTTTCTGGCAGGGGCCCGGTCTTGGTCAGGCCCGATCGAGGCAGGGGCCCGGTGCTAGCAAAGGCGTGATATGGGGGCCGGTCAGGACGAGAGCCCGGTCACAACAGGGTCCGGTCCTTGCAGATTTTTGATACGGGCCCGTTTCTGGTAGGGACCCGGTTTGGTCAGGCCCGCTCGAGGCAGGGGCCCGGTGCTAGCAAAGGCGTGATATGGGGCCCGGCCAGGACGAGGGCCCCGTCGGCCGTCACAACAGGGCCCGGTCCTTGCAAATTATTGATACGGTCACGTTCTGGTGACACGGGCTCGTTCCTGGTAGGGGCCCGGTTTGGTCAGGCCTGATCGAGGCAGGGGCCCGGTGCTATGGGGATATGGGGACGTGATAAGACGTGATATGGGGACCGGTTAAAACCAAGGCTCAGTGACAACAGGGCCCGGTCCTTACATATTTTTGATACGGGCCCCTTTCTGGTAGGGGTCCAGTCTTGGTCAGGTCCGATCGAGACAGGGGCCCGGTGCTGGCAAAGGCGTGATATGGGGTCTGGTCAGGACGAGGGCCCGATCACAACAGGGCCCACTCCTTGCAAATTATTGATACGGGCCCGTTATTGGTAGGGGCCCGTTGCTGGTAGGGGCCCGATCAAGGCCCCGGTGCTGGCAGAGGCGTGATATGGGGACCGGTCAGGTCTGGCATCTGGCCAAAACTAGTGGCTAGAGCAAACATGAACTAAATTGATCCCTTTATGTAACGGGGTACATCTTCTCAGCATGTTCCAATGCACCGGGCCTGACTCCTCTGACAAAGCATTCCGAGCCAGCCGGCGGCAAACGCCCCTCTCCTCGCATCCAACCCAGACATGCAAAAACTCGGGTCAGAAGCCCGAGACTGCAAGTCTAGTAACTACAGTCATCACAGCCATCGCCAGAACAGCTGAGTAAGCGAGACTACGGCGGGGAGCAACGCCAGCCGGGTGTACGCCCCTCAGGGACACCCATTACAGTACCAGTCCCATTTGCGTACCGGTCCCAGTACCGTCCCTACCGGCGCTGCCACATCACCCCCCCCCCCCCCCTCCCCTCTATGTCCTATGAGTCAGCACTGCCAGGGCGGCCCGCCCAAAGGCAGAGGGACAGCTGTGTCGAGCTGAAGCGCGCCAACAAAGAGACAGTTTTAAGTAAAGGAAGAATCGTTGTTGAGAAGAAATGCGGATGATAAACCGACACTATTGATGCGAAGTGACAGAAAATCGCAGTCAATTATTACGGAACAAATGACGTGTACGATATACGCGGGGTAAGACGTAAAATCAGAAGTATTGTCTAAAAAGAAGAATTGAAATTATCACAAGGGCGAAGAGCTAATTGCAAGTAAGGATAAAATTAGAAATACGATCGACGCCGGCATATATATATATATATATATATATATATATATATATATATATATATATATATATATATATATATATATATATATATATATATATATATATATATATATATATATATATATATATATATATATATATATATATATATATATATATATATATATATATATATATATATATATATATATATATATATATATATATATATATATATATATATATACATATATATATATATATATATATATATATATATATATATATATATATATATATATATATATATATATATATATATATATATATATATATATATATATATATATATATATATACATACATACATACATACATACATACATACATACATACATACATACATACATACATACATACATACATACATACATACATACATACATACATACAGACAGACAGACAGACAGACAGACAGACAGACAGACAGACAGACAGACAGACAGACAGACAGACAGACAGACAGACAGACAGACAGACAGACAGACAGACAGACAGACAGACAGACAGACAGACAGACAGACAGACAGACAGACAGACAGACAGACAGACAGACAGACAGACAGACAGACATACATACATACATACATACATACATACATACATACATACATACATACATACATACATACATACATACATACATACATACATACATATATACATATATATGTGGCGGCCAGTGGTTGGCAGGAAACCAGTCAACAGGTTTTGCTCTATATTGTCACTGAATTACTTTACATGTTGCCATTTCCACAGTAGCCACCGTTGCCGCCGTTGCCGTAAAATCCTGGGAAGCACACAGTGGACAAGTGCTTACAATCTAATGCCTGAGCATCAATGAACAATTGCTGACCAGTGACCTATGACAATGCGAAATAAACCAGCACGACTCAACTTCCGTGTTTTATACGTTACTGTGCAAAACGACAATGAAAGGCACAAGTAGTCGCCTGAATCAGCAAGCAGCTGCACCCTATTTGGCAGGCAATGCTTCACAGTAAGGATGTCAAAACCATTCAGTATAGCAGCACAGTATGACGGCAGGGTACACCCAACTTAAATGCAGCTACACTCATCCCAAATACACAACAGTCTTACTCACTCTGTCCCTGATCAGTAGGTATGAGCCTCAAGCAATGTGCTGTAGTCTCCACAAATACAGTCATGAGCTGCGTCGACACACTGCCATTATCTTTACTCGACACAGCATGAACATGAACAGTAACTTGAGGGTTCAGTGAGTGTCTGGGGACAAAACAAATGAGGCAGTGAATACACAGCAACTCCAGTACAATATGTGTTTGCCCGCAGTAACATGGCTCCCTAAATTTCGCTGGTACGAAATTTATCACTTCATAGTATGCACACGATCATTCGCTCAACGAATGAGAACAGAACTTGTCCTTCTGAATCACCAATGCACACGGTAACGTGATAATACACGAATCTGCTTTCAGCACACGATACGGACTGTCGGAGCGGGTTTACGGGCCACCGCACGCGCACGGTACGATCCGCACACAAAGAAACGAGAACATAAGAGTTGGCTCCTCGACAGGGAATCATCCCTTCACTAGTTTCAGTTCATAACGTCTTTGCGTCATTTCACTGAGCCGAGCATCAGGCTACACTGAACAGCCTGATGACTTTGTGCACAGGCCTTTCACGCTCAGACCCACCGACGGCTATACACACAGAGCGTATCAGTCCATCACTGCCTGTGTGAACAGAAACCACGCGGCCCATTGGCCAACGCGAACGCGGAGTGTCTTCCTCGATGACGAGAACCATGTCGTTCTCGCGGAGGTTGTCGCGTGGAAACGTCCACTTCTGGCGCTCCTGCAGCGTCGGCAGGAAGTCGGCTCTCCACCGCGACCAGAACTCGTTGGCGAGGTGCTGGACGCGGCGCCATCTTCTTCTGCAGTACAGGTCCGCCCGCCCGAACTCTCCAGGCGGCGGCAACACCACGTCTGACTTTAGGGTCAGGATTTGGTTTGGACAGAGTGGAGGAGCGGTGTCAAGTGAGGTCGACTCAACTGGCGTCAGAGGACGACGGTTTACAACGCACTCTGCCTCAGCCATCAAGGTACGTAACAGTTCATCATCTAACTGATCTGAGTGTGATGTGATTAGTGCTGTGAGAACGTTTCTGGCTGACTTGATCATTCTTTCCCATACGCCACCCATGTGACTAGCATGGGGTACGTTCATGTTGAACTTGACGTAGTCGCAGTCGTGTTGAAGCAGTTCTTGCTGGATCTTTTGCTGATCCAAATCTACTTGCTCGAGTACGCCTCTGCCCCCGATGAAATTCGTTCCTCTGTCGCATCGGAGTTCTCTCACTTTTCCACGGCGACAAACGAAGCGCCTGAATGCGTTAACGAAAGAGTCTGTTATGAGAGTGTTGATGGTCTCAATGTGGATTGCCCGACTTGACAGGCAATTGAAGAGCAAGCCCCACCTTTTCACTTGGCTTCTCTTTTCTCTGACGTAGAATGGTCCAAAGGCGTCAACTGCTGAATACGTGAACGGAGCGACCTCTTGCGTTCTATCCGGGGGAAGGTCTGCCATCTTCTGCTGTTGAGCAGTTCCCCGGAGACGTTTGCAGATGACGCACTGTATAATGTGTGAGGATACCTTGGAGCGTGCGCCTATGATCCAGTACCCCGCCGCTCGTATGGCACTCAGGGTGATGCCTCGACCAGAGTGATATGTCTTGCAGTGATAGTGGTCCACTATCAGTCTTGCGATGTGACTGGGCTTTGGAACGATGACAGGGTGCTTCAGTTGCACTGGCAGCGAGCTCCTGCACAACCTTCCTCCCACACGGAGCAGTCCATCTTGCATGCAGGGATCAAGCTTGTATAGCTGGCTTGACTTTTGCGCGCCACTTCGCTGTTCGATTTTCATTTCTTCAGGAAAGGCTTCCTTTTGACATGCCTTCAGAATCGCTTGCTCTGCTTCTTCCATTTCATCCACAGTAGGAGATCTGTAGGCAGACGGCTTCAGTTCGCCGCTGGTGTGGTGCTGCCGGAGGATGCGCTTATACCTCAGACAGTTTGCGACGGCTCTCTTCGCAGCATGCCATTTGGAGAACCTTTCCAGTCGCTTCGGAAGACTTGCAAAGTCCTCCGTTGTAGTTTTGATCTGGGTTGTGTGTGTTGTCACGGCGTCTGTCTGGTCCTTTGATCTTTTGATCTCCGTGTCCTCAGGATCCAGATCACGATCCTGACACTCGTTCGCCTGAGTCGGAGCTGGTGTACGGAGGAAGGTGGGGCCCTTCCACCAAGGTTCGCAGTTCACCAGCACGCCAGCTTTCATGCCCCTTGACGCTATATCTGCTGGGTTGTCGCTCGACCCCACGAAGTTCCACTGTGCTGGTGATGTGCTGTCGCGAATTTCTCGCACTCTATTCGCCACGAAGATGTGGAAGCGCCTGG